>JAEBUR010000041.1:0-106841 GCA_023014455.1 Amanita exitialis | reverse complement strand
TGCCTGCCGCATCGAACAAGACCGTCGCCGCCGCACCGTCGAGCGCCGTCAGTCTCCAGCTGTCTTGCTGGCGCCGTGCGCGCAGGGCGGACAACACGGCCGCCAGACTGGCATCGACAGGCTCGAACGCCAGGTAGACGACGCCGCCGCAGCACTGGCCCAGGCTGGGGCCCAGCGCAAAGCGCTCGATCCGCGCGCGCGTGTCGCCCGTGACCAGCATGGTCTTGGCGATTTCCACGGCGCGCAACTCCAGGTGGCCGCCGCCGATGGTGTCGGCCTGGCCATCGAGGGTGACGCGCATCTTCGCCCCCGCCTCGCGCGGTCCCGAGCCTTCCACGAGGGCGACCGTCACCAGCACGGAGGCCTGCGTGTCATTGTCGATTGCCGTCAGCCAGTCGCTCATCATCTTCCCCTAGGCGGCGGTACCGGCCGCTTGCACGGCCATGACCGCCTTGAGGATTTCCTCGCTGGTGGCCGGCGCATTCAGCGGTGGCTGCACGGCGTGATGGCCCACGCTGGAAATGGCGTCGCGGATGGCAAAGAACACGGAAAACGGCAGCAGCAGCGGCGGCTCGCCCACGGCTTTGGAGCGGTGGATGCTGTCTTCCACATTGCGATTCTGGAACAGCTTGACGCGAAAATCTTCCGGGCAGTCGGAAATGCCGGGAATCTTGTAGGTCGATGGCGCATGCGTCATCAGCTTGCCCGCCGCATTCCACCACAGTTGCTCCGTCGTCAGCCAGCCCATACCCTGGATAAATGCGCCTTCCACTTGACCCAGATCAATGGCAGGATTCAGTGATTGCCCCGCATCGTACAAGGCGTCCGCGCGCAGCAGCTTCCATTCTCCCGTCAAGGTATCGACCACTACTTCGGCCACGGCCGCGCCATAGGCGTAATACGAAAACGGATGGCCCGTCATCGTCTTCGCGTCCCACGACAAACCCGGCGTGGCATAGAAGCCGTCCGACCACAGTTGCACCCGCGCCAGATACGCTTTCTGCACCAGTTCAGCAAACGGCACGACGTGACCATTCACATGGATGTGATTGTCAAAGAAGCGCACGCAAGCCACATCACCGCCATACAGTTTGACCGCGTAAGCGGCCAGGCGTTCACGGATCTGCCGCGCCGCATCCTGCGCCGCCTTGCCGTTCAGGTCCGCGCCCGTGGAGGCCGCCGTGGCCGACGTGTTCGCCACCTTGCTGGTGTCGGTCGCCGTGGCGCGCACGCATGCGAGGTCCAGGCCCAGCTCGTGCGCCACCACCTGCATGACCTTGGTATTGATGCCCTGTCCCATTTCCGTGCCGCCATGGTTGACCAGCACGGAGCCATCCACGTACACGTGCACGAGGGCGCCGGCCTGGTTGAGATGCGTGACGTTGAAGGCGATGCCGAATTTCAGGGGCGTGAAGGCCAGTCCCTTCTTCAGGATGGGGCTGGCCTCGTTGTAGGTATCGATGGCGCGGCGGCGTGCGCGATAGTCGCTGCTCGCTTCCAGTTCGGCAACGAGTTCATGGATGACGTTGTCGACGATTTTTTGCCCGTACGGCGTGACGTTGCGCCCTTCTCCATCGTTGCGGCCATAGAAATTGAGCAGGCGGATATCGAGCGCATCGCGTTGCAGATGGCGGGCGATTTCATCGATGACATACTCGATGGCAATGGCACCCTGCGGGCCGCCAAAGCCCCGGAAAGCCGTGTTCGACTGGGTATTCGTCTTGCCGCAGGCGGCGCGGATGTCCACGTCGGACAAATAATAGGTGTTGTCGAAGTGACAGACGGCGCGCGTGGCGACGGGGCCGGACAGGTCCGCCGAGTAGCCGGCGCGCGTGGTCATGTCGACCTTGGCGGCAAGGATCCGCCCCTCGTCGTCGTAGCCCACTTCGTACTCGTAGTAAAAACAGTGGCGCTTGCCCGTCACCAGCATGTCGTCGTCGCGGTCGGCGCGCAGTTTGACGGGGCGTTTCAACTTGGCCGCCGCGATGGCCGAGGCTGCCGCCCACAGGGCCGACTGCGACTCCTTGCCGCCGAAACCGCCGCCCATGCGCCGGCATTCGACGGTGATGTTGTGCGAATGTACGCCCAGCGCATGCGCCACCACGTGCTGCATCTCGCTCGGGTGCTGCGTCGAACACAGCACCAGCATGCCTTGCGCTTCCTTCGGGATGGCGTAGGAAATCTGTCCTTCCAGGTAAAACTGCTCCTGTCCGCCCACATACAGCTGGCCCTTGACCACGTGCGGCGCCTGCTCGAATGCGGCTTGATAGTCGCCGCGCGCCAGGCGCATGGGCGGCAGCACATACGATTGCGCCGCCTTGGCCGCCTGCGGTGTCATGATCGCTGGCAATTCCTCGTACGACACCTGCGCCAGGCGGGCGGCGCGGCGCGCGTGATCGTGCGTATCGGCCACCACGATGAAGATGGGCTGGCCTACGTATTGCACCAGATCAAGCGCCAGGATGGGATCGTCGTGGATAATGGGACCGCAATCGTTGGTGCCGGGAATGTCCTGTGCCGTGTAGACGGCAACGACGCCGCGGGCAGCGCGCACGGCGGATAAGTCCATGGCCGTGATGCGCGCATGGGGCTTTTGCGACAGACCCAGCGCCGCGTGCAAGGTGCCTTGCAGTTCCGCAATGTCGTCCGTGTACGTGGCTTGCCCCAGCACATGCAATTGCGCCGATTCGTGGGGGCTGGGCTTGCCCACGGCAGCCCAGGCGGCCGCTTGCAGTTCAGGCGTGGCAGGATGGTTCATGCTGGTCCTTTCAGGCGCGGCAAGCGTAGGCGTTGACGGCGGTGCGCAGCAAAGGCGCAGCGGGACGTGTTTCCAGCCAGAAGCGGCGCAGCAGATTTTGCGCCGTCGTCATGCGGTAGGCATTCGACGCGCGCATGTCCGACAGCGGCGCGTAATCATCGGCCAGCAGGCGCATGGCGATGACGAGGTTTTCCTCCGTCCACGCTTGCCCCCGCAGGAACGCTTCCGTTTGTGCGGCCCGCTGGGGCGTGGCCGCCATGCCGCCGAAAGCGATGCGCGCATCAAGAATGCGTTCGCCGTCGAGCTCAAAGGCAAACGCGGCACACACGGCCGAGATATCCTGGTCGAAGCGCTTGGCCAGTTTATACGTGCGGAAATGCACGCCAGCCCGTGGCAAAGGCACGCGCACGGCTTCGACGAATTCACCGGGCTGCAGATCTTTCTTCTGGTAAGCAAGATAAAAGTGTTCCAGCGGCATGATCCGCTGTCCGGCAGGACCGCGCAGCACGATGTCGCTGCCCAGCGCGATCAGCCACGGCATCGAGTCACCGATGGGCGAGCCATTGGCCACATTGCCGCCCAGGGTGCCCGCGTTACGGATCGGCAAGGAGGCAAAGCGCTGCCACAGTTCCGACAATTCCTGCGGGTAATGCTGGCACAGTGCCCCATAAGCATCGTTGAGGCTGGCACCGGCGCCGATGTGCAGCTTGCCCTCGTCCACGGCGATGCGTTTCAGGGCAGCCACGTTGCCGAGATAAATGATGTCGCCCAGGTCGCGCAGCTGCTTGGTGACCCACAGGCCGATATCGGTGGAACCGGCCAGCAGGCAGGCTTGCGGGTTTGCCGCGCGCAGTGCCACCAGTTCATCAATGCTGCGCGGCGCATGAAAGTGCTGGCCGCCATGTTCATAGGTGCTCAGGCTGCCGCGCTGCAGCGCCTGCAATTGCGTCTGCAAGGCAGCGCGGTCGAATGTGACGTGCGGCAATTCGCCCATGCGCCTGGCCGCGTCAATGATGGGGCGGTAACCCGTGCAGCGGCACAGGTTGCCCGACAGGGTGTCGTCAATTTCGCAGCGCGTGGGCGTGTCGCCGTTTTTCTCCAGATACATGCCCCACAGGGACATGACGAAGCCGGGCGTGCAAAAACCGCACTGGGACCCATGGCATTCGACCATGGCCTGCTGCACCGGATGCAGGGCGCCGTCGGGCTGCTGCAAGTCTTCCACGGAAAACAGGGCCTTGCCATCGAGGGTGGGCGTGAGCTGGATGCAGGCATTGACGGCCTTCATTTCGACCTGGCCATCCACCAGGCTGCCGATGACGACGGTGCAGGCGCCGCAATCGCCCTCGGCGCAGCCCTCCTTGGTGCCTGTGCAATGCAAATCCTCGCGCAGGTGCTGCAACACAGTCTGCGTGGGGGCGGCGTTGCGTACTTCCTGTACGGCACCACGGTAATAAAAACGGATCGGTTCTGACATGCTGGCCTCGGTATAGTCCCAGTATAGGAGATTAACACCGGCATATGGGACAACTATATGCAAAGACTGATTTTACTTATCATCCCACATCAATAAAACTCAGGCTTGGAATGGATGGGTCGCATGCCAGTGCTCGGCGATATCGATGCGTCGCGTGATCCACACATGCTCGTGGCCCTGCACATAGTCGAGAAAGCGCGCCAGCGCGGCCGCGCGGCCCGGGCGTCCTATCAGGCGGCAATGCAAGCCCACGGACAGCATCTTCGGCTGGTTCAAGCCGTCAGGATCACCTTCCGCGTACAGCACGTCGAAGGCATCCTTCAAGTAATCAAAAAACTGCGTGCCTGAATTAAAGCCTTGCATGGCGGCAAAGCGCATATCGTTCGTATCCAGGGTGTAGGGCACGATCAGCTGCGGCTGCACGGCCGGCATGCCGGCGGCGTCCGTGTACGCCACTTTCTCCCAGAAAGGCAGGTCGTCGCCGTAATAATCGGCGTCGTAGCGGAAGCCACCATGTTCCACCACCAGCTTGCGCGTATTGGGCGAATCGCGCCCCGTGTACCAGCCTTGCGGCGCGGAACCCGTCAATTCGCGGATGATCTGCACGGCTTCGCGCATGTGTTCGCGCTCCGTCGCCTCATCCATGTTTTGATAGGAAATCCAGCGCAAGCCGTGGCAGGCGATTTCATGGCCCAATTCCTGAAAGGCGGCCACCGCCTCCGGGTTGCGCTTCAGGGCCATCGAGACGCCAAAGACCGTCAGCGGCAGGCGCCGCTCCTCGAACATGCGCAGCAAGCGCCACAGCCCGGCGCGCGAGCCGTATTCATAGATCGACTCCATGCTCAGGTGACGTGCAGGAAACGCGGCGGCGCCGATCATTTCCGATAAAAACGTTTCCGACGCGGGATCGCCGTGCAGCACGCTGTTTTCGGCGCCTTCCTCATAATTAAGGACGAATTGCAGGGCAATGCGCGCCTTGCCCGGCCATTGCGGATGGGGCGGCGTGCGGCCATAGCCGATCAGGTCACGCGGATAATGTTCGTAAGTGCTCATGCGGTGGCTCGCCTATAGGAGACAATGTGGGTTATACGCCCAATCATATAGCCCGGCACTGCTGCCGGTATATGATTTGCACAATAAGCACATTCACTCACCCTATATACAGGATAGCAAATGGGAAAACTCAGCACGCATGTACTCGATATCGCCCACGGCAAGCCGGGAGCCGGCGTCAAAGTCGCCCTGTTTTCAGTCGCGCCGGAAGGCAAAGTATTATTGAAGATGGATATGACCAACAGCGATGGCCGCTGCAGCACGCCCTTGCTGGAAGGCGACAGCATGAAGGCGGGCCAATATGAGCTGGTCTTCAATGCGGGTGACTATTTTGCCGCCCAGGGCGTGGAACTGCCCTCGCCGCGCTTCATCGACCTGGTGACCCTGTCTTTCGGCATTGCCCATACGGACGAAAATTATCACGTACCGCTGGTGGTGTCACCATGGTCGTATTCGACGTATCGGGGAAGTTAAGCGACGTTACACGACAAAGGCAGCGCGCAGCGCTGCTTTTTTTCGTCTGCTCAAAGGCAGCGCGCAGCGCTGCTTTTTTTCGTCTGCTGAACAGCCGGGGTCAGACCCGCAATGCCGCTCACGCCAAGGTCATTGCTAACGGGCGAGGCGGGGGGATGCGCCCCAGTGGGGCACATCCCGATCACGAAGTGACTGACCCCAGCCTTTGCTTTGGGGGGGCGCATCACAAAATCAGCAGACGAAAAAAAACCCGCTCATTGCTGAGCGGGTTTTTCTCTACTGCGAATAACAAGCCTGACGATAACCTACTTTCACACTGGTTGCAGCACTATCATCGGCGCAAAGTTGTTTCACGGTCCTGTTCGGGATGGGAAGGGGTGGGACCAACTTGCTATGGTCATCAGGCATAACTTGTACTGGCGCTTGTTCTCTGTAGAGCAACAAGGCCATGAATCTGGAAGAAGTTTTTGACTATTTATTGAGGTATTACTTGGGTAATGATTGCGATCAACAACACGCAACATGTACTTTCTCATCCTCTGTACCTGCTAAGGTTATAGGGACAAGCCGTACGGGCAATTAGTACTGGTTAGCTTAATGCATTACTGCACTTCCACACCCAGCCTATCAACGTCCTGGTCTCGAACGACCCTTCAAAGAGCTCAAGGCTCTGGGAAATCTCATCTCAAGGCAAGTTTCCCGCTTAGATGCTTTCAGCGGTTATCTCTTCCGAACTTAGCTACCCGGCAATGCCACTGGCGTGACAACCGGTACACCAGAGGTTCGTCCACTCCGGTCCTCTCGTACTAGGAGCAGCCCCCTTCAAATTTCCAACGCCCACGGCAGATAGGGACCAAACTGTCTCACGACGTTTTTAAACCCAGCTCACGTACCACTTTAAATGGCGAACAGCCATACCCTTGGGACCGGCTACAGCCCCAGGATGTGATGAGCCGACATCGAGGTGCCAAACTCCCCCGTCGATATGAACTCTTGGGAGGAATCAGCCTGTTATCCCCAGAGTACCTTTTATCCGTTGAGCGATGGCCCTTCCATACAGAACCACCGGATCACTATGTCCTACTTTCGTACCTGCTCGACTTGTCAGTCTCGCAGTTAAGCACGCTTATGCCATTGCACTATCAACACGATGTCCGACCGTATCTAGCGTACCTTCGAACTCCTCCGTTACACTTTAGGAGGAGACCGCCCCAGTCAAACTGCCTACCATGCACTGTCCCCGATCCGGATAACGGACCAAGGTTAGAACCTCAAACAAACCAGGGTGGTATTTCAAGGTTGGCTCCACGAGAACTAGCGTCCCCGCTTCAAAGCCTCCCACCTATCCTACACAGATTGGTTCAAAGTCCAATGCAAAGCTACAGTAAAGGTTCATGGGGTCTTTCCGTCTAGCCGCGGGTAGATTGCATCATCACAAACATTTCAACTTCGCTGAGTCTCGGGAGGAGACAGTGTGGCCATCGTTACGCCATTCGTGCAGGTCGGAACTTACCCGACAAGGAATTTCGCTACCTTAGGACCGTTATAGTTACGGCCGCCGTTTACTGGGACTTCAATCAAGAGCTTGCACCCCATCATTTAATCTTCCAGCACCGGGCAGGCGTCACACCCTATACGTCCACTTTCGTGTTTGCAGAGTGCTGTGTTTTTATTAAACAGTCGCAGCCACCAGTTTATTGCAACCCTTTCACCCTCATGGAGTAAACCAATCAAGCTACCGGGGCGTACCTTTTCCCGAAGTTACGGTACCAATTTGCCGAGTTCCTTCTCCCGAGTTCTCTCAAGCGCCTTAGAATACTCATCTCGCCCACCTGTGTCGGTTTGCGGTACGGTCTCGTATGACTGAAGCTTAGAGGCTTTTCTTGGAACCACTTCCGATTGCTTCGTGAGCAAGCTCATTCGTCCCATCCCCTTGAATTCCGTACCCGGATTTGCCTAAGTACCTTCTATGAGACAGAAACTGACTATTCCAACAGTCAGACAACCTTCCGCGATCCGTCCCCCCATCGCATCATACGACGGTGCAGGAATATTAACCTGCTTCCCATCAGCTACGCATCTCTGCCTCGCCTTAGGGGCCGACTCACCCTGCTCCGATGAACGTTGAACAGGAAACCTTGGGCTTACGGCGTGGAGGCTTTTCACCCCCATTATCGCTACTCATGTCAGCATTCGCACTTCTGATACCTCCAGCATCCTTTACAAGACACCTTCGCAGGCTTACAGAACGCTCTCCTACCATATGCTTACGCATATCCGCAGCTTCGGTGACTGGCTTAGCCCCGTTACATCTTCCGCGCAGGACGACTCGATCAGTGAGCTATTACGCTTTCTTTAAATGATGGCTGCTTCTAAGCCAACATCCTGACTGTTTTAGCCTTCCCACTTCGTTTTCCACTTAGCCAATCTTTGGGACCTTAGCTGGCGGTCTGGGTTGTTTCCCTCTTGACGCCGGACGTTAGCACCCGACGTCTGTCTCCCAAGCTCGCACTCATCGGTATTCGGAGTTTGCAATGGTTTGGTAAGTCGCAATGACCCCCTAGCCATAACAGTGCTCTACCCCCGATGGTGATACTTGAGGCACTACCTAAATAGTTTTCGGAGAGAACCAGCTATTTCCAAGTTTGTTTAGCCTTTCACCCCTACCCACAGCTCATCCCCTAATTTTTCAACATTAGTGGGTTCGGACCTCCAGGGCGTGTTACCCGCACCTTCATCCTGGCCATGAGTAGATCACTTGGTTTCGGGTCTACACCCAGCGACTGATCGCCCTATTCGGACTCGATTTCTCTACGGCTTCCCTATTCGGTTAACCTTGCCACTGAATGTAAGTCGCTGACCCATTATACAAAAGGTACGCAGTCACGGAACAAGTCCGCTCCTACTGTTTGTATGCACACGGTTTCAGGATCTATTTCACTCCCCTTCCGGGGTTCTTTTCGCCTTTCCCTCACGGTACTGGTTCACTATCGGTCGATTACGAGTATTTAGCCTTGGAGGATGGTCCCCCCCATATTCAGACAGGATGTCACGTGTCCCGCCCTACTTGTCGTACGCTTAGTACCACCGGTCCGATTTCACATACGGGGCTATCACCCCACTATGGCTCCTATTTCCAGAGGATTCTGTTATCGGTCCGACTATCACGTACAGGCTCTTCCCATTTTCGCTCGCCGCTACTTTGGGAATCTCGGTTGATTTCTTTTCCTGCAGCTACTTAGATGTTTCAGTTCGCCGCGTTCGCCTTGCATACCTATGTATTCAGTATGCAATACCCTAAAAGGGTGGGTTGCCCCATTCGGAAATCTGCGGATCAAAGTGTGTTTGCTCACTCCCCGCAGCTTATCGCAAGCTACTACGTCCTTCATCGCCTGTAATCGCCAAGGCATCCACCATGTGCACTTATTCGCTTGTCCCTATAACGTTAGCCTCTTCATTCTTTCAAACGAAAAGAGCGCTACAGGGATAAGAAAGTACAACGTTGTTGCTTGTTTGTTGATACATACAATCATTACCCATCAAGTCGCCTCATGCATTGCTGCACGCATAGACTTGATCAATAAATAATCTTTACTTCTTCCAGATTGTTAAAGAACATACAGCACTTGGTCTCGAAAAGACCAAACCTAAATTCAATCACCGCTGTGATCAACTTACGTTTGAACTTTTGGTGGAGGATGACGGGATCGAACCGACGACCCCCTGCTTGCAAAGCAGGTGCTCTCCCAGCTGAGCTAATCCCCCTGAGATTTACTACAGAAACTGGTAGGGCTGGTTGGACTCGAACCAACGACCCCCGCGTTATCAACACGGTGCTCTAACCAGCTGAGCTACAGCCCCAAATGCTGTTCTTTATATTAACAGCCGATAAGTGTGAACATTTGAAGCGTGAAGCATTACTGCTTCGTGCAAACTCTAGAAAGGAGGTGATCCAGCCGCACCTTCCGATACGGCTACCTTGTTACGACTTCACCCCAGTCACGAATCCTACCGTGGTAAGCGCCCTCCTTGCGGTTAAGCTACCTACTTCTGGTAAAACCCGCTCCCATGGTGTGACGGGCGGTGTGTACAAGACCCGGGAACGTATTCACCGCGACATGCTGATCCGCGATTACTAGCGATTCCAACTTCATGCAGTCGAGTTGCAGACTACAATCCGGACTACGATACACTTTCTGCGATTAGCTCCCCCTCGCGGGTTGGCGGCGCTCTGTATGTACCATTGTATGACGTGTGAAGCCCTACCCATAAGGGCCATGAGGACTTGACGTCATCCCCACCTTCCTCCGGTTTGTCACCGGCAGTCTCATTAGAGTGCCCTTTCGTAGCAACTAATGACAAGGGTTGCGCTCGTTGCGGGACTAACCCAACATCTCACGACACGAGCTGACGACAGCCATGCAGCACCTGTGTACTGGTTCTCTTTCGAGCACTCCCCGATCTCTCGGGGATTCCAGCCATGTCAAGGGTAGGTAAGGTTTTTTCGCGTTGCATCGAATTAATCCACATCATCCACCGCTTGTGCGGGTCCCCGTCAATTCCTTTGAGTTTTAATCTTGCGACCGTACTCCCCAGGCGGTCTACTTCACGCGTTAGCTGCGTTTACCAAGTCAATTAAGACCCGACAACTAGTAGACATCGTTTAGGGCGTGGACTACCAGGGTATCTAATCCTGTTTGCTCCCCACGCTTTCGTGCATGAGCGTCAATCTTGACCCAGGGGGCTGCCTTCGCCATCGGTGTTCCTCCACATATCTACGCATTTCACTGCTACACGTGGAATTCTACCCCCCTCTGCCAGATTCTAGCCTTGCAGTCTCCAATGCAATTCCCAGGTTGAGCCCGGGGATTTCACATCAGACTTACAAAACCGCCCTGCGCACGCTTTACGCCCAGTAATTCCGATTAACGCTTGCACCCTACGTATTACCGCGGCTGCTGGCACGTAGTTAGCCGGTGCTTATTCTTCAGGTACCGTCATTAGCAAGGGATATTAGCCCTCACCGTTTCTTCCCTGACAAAAGAGCTTTACAACCCGAAGGCCTTCTTCACTCACGCGGCATTGCTGGATCAGGCTTTCGCCCATTGTCCAAAATTCCCCACTGCTGCCTCCCGTAGGAGTCTGGACCGTGTCTCAGTTCCAGTGTGGCTGGTCGTCCTCTCAGACCAGCTACTGATCGATGCCTTGGTAGGCTTTTACCCTACCAACTAGCTAATCAGATATCGGCCGCTCCACGAGCATGAGGCCTTGCGATCCCCCACTTTCATCCGTAGATCGTATGCGGTATTAGCGTAACTTTCGCTACGTTATCCCCCACTCCAGGGTACGTTCCGATATATTACTCACCCGTTCGCCACTCGCCACCAGAGCAAGCTCCGTGCTGCCGTTCGACTTGCATGTGTAAGGCATGCCGCCAGCGTTCAATCTGAGCCAGGATCAAACTCTTCAGTTTAATCTCTGTTACTTTGCCGTTTTACCGGCATGGTCGAACTATTTAACTAGTTCAAACCCCTCGCATTGCGAGGTGTTTGCTCACTCAAAAACAACTGACAGGCCACTTCTTGCGAAGCGTCCTATTTCATTTATTTCTTCGTGAACATTTGATATTTTAAGTATGACGCCAATCCGAAGATCGGCGCTGCACTGCATCAAATGTCCACACTTATCGACTGTTAATTGTTAAAGAACTGTATTCGGTACTGCTTTCGCGCTATCGACAAAGCGTTGTGTTTGTCAGCTGCGAAGAAGAAAGAGTATGAAGCGTTTAGCTCATTTCGTCAACCTTCTTTTTTCACCCTGCTTTACTCGGCATTTGCATGCGTCGTTCAGCGAGGGGGCGAATTATAGCCAAGGGCTGCCGGCCCCGCAAGGCCTATTTTTCCGCCCCTTCTGAAACAGCCCTGGCACCGCACTTGCTTAGACCAACATACGTACCGACCGCCGATGGGAGCAACTCTGGGCCAGGCAGCAACACCGGGGACAGCCCGGCTCGCTTTGCTTTGCTCCCATCTGTAACAGGTGCTACATTATGGAACACTCTCGATATTCAAAAGAGCGCCGCAGTACAGGGCCCAACGGAGGCAACGAGATCATGTATCAACCGTCAGCTACTTACCGTAGCGCACCGTTTTCGTCTATTGCAGATGCGAACACCTCACCAGCAGGACAGGACAACGTTCCTGTCATCATTGAAACCTCCCATCAGCGTTCCGTCGCCTTTGGTCTGTCGCCCACGGCCACGCCCGACTTTACGCCGGCCGGCAAATCCGACCTGTCCTTGCTGATCGAGCAGAACCGCATGCTGCACACGCACGCGTTGCCGGCCATGGAAACTTTGTACCAGCAAATCGTCAACACCCACAATATGGTGATTCTCACGGATGCCAACGGCGTCATCGTGCATTCCCTGGGCGACGATGATTTCCTGGAGAAAGCCAACCGGGTCGCCTTGCAACCGGGCGTGGCATGGTCGGAACAAAGCCGCGGCACGAATGCCATCGGCACGGCCATCACGGAAAAAGTACCGACTTTGGTCCATGCGGACCAGCACTACCTGGCCGTCAACCATTTTCTGACGTGCTCCGCCGCGCCGATCACCGACCACCGCGGCAACGTCATCGGCGTGCTGGACGTCTCCAGCGACCAGCGCAGTTTCCACAAGCATACAATGGCCCTCGTGCGCATGTCGGCGCTGATGATCGAAAACCAGCTGTTTTCCGCCACCTTCGAGGATGCCATCACCGTGCACTTCCACGCGCGTCCCGAATTCATCGGTACCTTGATGGAAGGCATCGCCTCGTTCACGCCCGGCGGCCGGTTTTTATCGGCCAACAAGAATGGCTTGTTCCAGCTGGGCCTGTCCTTTGCCGCGCTGCAATCACACACGTTCAGCTCCCTGTTCGGCTTGCCCGTGTCCGCCCTGTACGACCATTACCGCACGGCATCACCCGGTTTGCTGAACCTGTGCATGCACAGCGGCGTGCGCGTGTATGGGCGCGCGCAGTTGCGGCTGTCCAATAGTGTCTTCCAGCATGGTTTTGCCGCGAGCACGGACCATAGCGATGTCAACGCCACTCCGGTCCAGGTTCCCGCCTCGGCCAGCCATGCGGCCAACGCGGCGCGGCGCCTGTCCGGCCTGCGCTACCTGCGCACGGGCGATCCGCAGCTGGAACTGGTGATCGAAAAGGTCAACAAGGTGCTGGGACGCGACATTCCCATCCTCGTCATGGGCGAAACGGGCACGGGCAAGGAACTGCTGGCGCAAGCCATCCACAACGATTCACCACGGGCCATGGGACCGTTTATTGCCGTCAATTGCGCATCGATTCCGGAAACCCTCATCGAGTCCGAGCTGTTCGGCTATGAAGACGGGGCATTTACGGGCGCGCGCAAGAAAGGGGCGATAGGCAAGATTTTGCAGGCGAACGGCGGTACCCTCTTCCTCGATGAAATCGGCGACATGCCTTTCGGCCTGCAGGCGCGGCTGTTACGCGTATTGCAGGAGCGCATGGTCACGCCCCTGGGCAGCAGCAAATCCATCACCGTCAACGTGGAACTTATTTGCGCCACGAATCACAACTTACGCGAACGCATGGCCAAGGGCCTGTTCCGCGAAGACCTGTATTACCGCTTGAACGGCTTGGTCGTCAAACTGCCGCCGCTGCGCGAACGCACGGACCTCGATACGGTCGTGAAAAAGATCCTGGCGACGGAAGCGCCCGACACGCGCTATACGGTGGCGCCGGACATCCTGCGCATGTTCCACCAGCATAAGTGGCCGGGTAACTTCCGCCAGCTGACCAATCTGTTGCGCACGGCCATCGTCATGGCGGGTGACGAGCATGAAATCTGTTTGCGCCACATGCCCGATGATTTCCTCGACGATATTGAGATGACGCAAGCGACTGCCGCCAGCGCCAACACGGACCGCATGATCGCGGCCGGCGCCAATCTGGAAGAAATGGAACAGAGCGTCATCCTCAAGTCGCTCGATGCCCACGGCGGCAACGTCTCGGCCACGGCGCGGGCCCTGGGCGTGTCGCGCAACACGATCTATCGCAAGGTGCCGCATCTGAAATAGCCTAGAGTAGACGGGGAAAGCCGGGGGACATCTCGCGCCGGCCCCGCTTGTCGATGGTCATCAGGTCGATCCCGTCCATCCGCGCGGCCATGGCATGCGCGCGCGCGGCTCCCGTCACCATGAAGGTCGTCGACAAGCCATCGGCCAGCAAGCCCGTGGGCGCCAGCACGGTGACGCTGGCCAGTTCACCCGGCGAATCCCCCTTCGCGGGGTCGAAGATATGGTGATGCACGAAGTCGGGCGTGAACGTGCATTCGTAGTCGCCGGACGTGGCCACGCTGCGCCCTTCCACTTTCAGGGTGGCCGCCAGGATTTCGCCGTCGCGCGGATCCTGGATGCCCAGGGTCCAGGGACGCCGCACGCCACGCTGGCCGCGCGCGATGAATTCCCCCGTATCGAGCAGCGCGTGCCGCACGCCGCGCGCCTGCACGGCCGCCAAGGCCAGGTCCGCCGCGTAGCCCTGCGCCAGGCCATTCAGGGTCAGCGCCATGCCGGGCTGCAGAAAACGCACTTCGCGGCGATCCCACGCCAGCTGCCGCCAGCCTACCCGCGCCTGCGCCGCGCGGCGCAAGGTGTCCGCCGGCAGGCTGGCCCGGTCTGCCGCCGCGCGGAACAGCTGCCACAAAGGTTGCACGGTGATGTCAAACGCCCCGTCGCTCCAGCGCGACAAGGCTTGCGCCTGCGCCAGCACGGCCAGCAGGTGCGCATCCGGCCGGGCCAGGCGGCCATCGCGGTTCAGCTGGAAGACTTGGCTGGCCGGGCTGTATATGCTCATCAGACGGTCGATGTTCCTGGCCGCATGCAAGGCATCTTCAATGGCCAGCTCGGCCTGACGCTGGTCATGATGCAACACGGTGACGGCGATGGTCGTGCCAAACGCCAGCGCGGCACCGCGATAAGGCCGCACGCCGGACGCGGTGACCGTACCGCGCGCCATGCTGCCAGGCAAGGACAAGCCCGCCATGCCGGCGACGCTGCCGATCGCTGCGGAAAGAAAGGTTCTACGCTGCATTACTGCTCTCCTCTGCCGTGGCCCGGACGATGGGGATGGTGCGGGCACGCTTGATTTCCAGCATCAAGGGCGCGCATTTTTGATCGCTGGCATGAATCACCACACAATCCATGCATTGAAAACACTCGCCATAATCGACTTTCCCGCTAGGCGCGATGGCGTGATACTCGCAGCGGTGGCGGCAAGTCTGGCAGGGCGTGCCGCACTCCTGGCGACGGGGAATCCAGTTGAACAGGCGAAACTTTCCCAGCAGCGCCAGCGCCGCGCCAAACGGGCACAGATAGCGGCAAAAGAATTTATAGGACACACTACTGAGCAGCAGCAAGCCTGCGGCATACACGACAAACGGCCAGGCACGCACGAAATTCAGGGTAATCGCCGTCTTGAACGGTTCCAGCTCCACCAGCTTGTCCGTGATCTGGCTGGAAAAAAAGCTGCTGCCAAGAATGGCTGCCAGCAAGCCATACTTGATCCATTTCAAGCGGCCGTCCAGGCGCGGCTTGATCTTCCACTGCGGCAAGCGCAGCCACTGGCCCAGCTTGCCCGTGAATTCCTGCAGCGCACCAAACGGACACAGCCAGCCGCAGAACGTGCCGCGCCCCCAGATCAGCAGGCTGAGCAGCACGAAAGCCCACAAAATCACCGTCATCGGATCGAACAGGAAAAAGCCCAGGCTGCGTCCCGCCAGCAGCGCCTGGATGACACCCGTGAGATTGACGATCGACAACTGCCCCTGGGCGTAATAACCGATGAAGGCGATGGTAAATAACAGGAACAGGCGGCGGAACCAGACGAATCGCCGTCCATCGCGCACCAGGCGTTTCTGGCTGGCCAGCGCGCCGGCCAGCAGCGCCAGCCCGGCCAGCAACACCATCAGTTCCACCTGGCGTCCCTGCCACGTGCCGCGCCAGCTGGCATCGTCGCCTTGCGGCGCCGTGTAAAAATCTGCCGGCAAGCGGTAGCTGAAATCCACGTTGCGCGCGATGCGTTCCGGATACACGATGCCCTTGCTGCGCGTAATCGGCATGGTAAACGCCAGCGGACTGGCGACATCGAGTCCCGCCTGGCTGATGACGCGCAATACGGCGATATTTTCCGTCGGCAACGGCCCCGCATCGGACAGGCTCAATTCCAGGTCCAGGTCGCGCATGTCGATGGGCAAGCCATCCTGTTTCAGCAGCAGCCGGTCCGGTACCGTGCCGCGCACGAAATCGTCGCCCAGCACGCTGTAGCGCCCGCGCGACATGACGAGGATGGCATGGTCGCCGTCGTCGAGGCGGTTGCGCAGCTTGTTCCAGCTGCGTTCCGTCAAGAGATTGCGCCCCACGGCCGGCACGGAAACATACGCCAGGTAGAGGTCGATGAACACGTCATCCGGCGCGCGCGTGGCGTCCGCATCGAGTCCCGCGCCGGGACTGCCGGCAAACAGGGCTTCCACGTCCTTGTTACTGAGACGCACATGCTGGATCAAGCCCTGCGCGAGCATTTGCTCCACGCTGAGTTTCTTGAATACATCCATGCGGATGCGCGCGATCTGGCCGGGATCGCGGCCTTGCGCGAAACCGAGTTTTTTGCGCGACACTTTCAAGGCGGCCGCCAGCACGCTCTGGTTGATGATGCGCACGGAAGCCGTTGCCTTCGACACGCCATCGATATCGGCGTGGGTGGCATCGGCTGCCCGTTTCGTCCGGGCACCGATGGCGATGTTCTGCTTGAGCGACAGTCCCTGGTACTGCTTGACGAACTGGAACAACGGCGCTTCGCCCAGGCCATCGAGAAACACGGGTTCGTGCTGCGACAGGACGGCGACGTCCAGAAAACTGCCTTGCGGATTGATGGCGATCAATAGATTGACGGGAACGCCGGAAAAGCCGGGAATGGGCGCCAGGTCCACGGACTCGAAGACATAGCCAACGAGCTCGGTGGCCGTGGCGTTCTGCTTGAACAGGGGCCAGACGGGCAAGTCGGCTTCCTTCTCGCCCACCACCAGCGGCGCGGGGAAGCGCCGGGCCAGCTCCGCCTTGGTGAGCACGCCCGCCCATGCCTGTCCCAGGATAAACAGGAATAGCCAGCATCCGATGAACAACCGCAGTATCCGCATGCACTGTGCTCCGCGCGGCGCCGCTACCTCCGGCGCCGCATTCATTGGTTAGAAGAAAATGATGCCGCCCAGGGACACGCCATTCATCTTCGCCTCGCCGCCCGCAAACCCCTTCGAGCGGGTCTGGCCCAGCTCCCCCACCAGGGTGATGGCACTGTTGAGCGAGTAATACGCACCGAGGGTCAGGTTGGCGTTCGACTTCAAGCCGCCCGTGCCGGTCGTGTTATCGTCGTTCTTGCTGATGCCGTAGGACAAGCCCAGTTTCAGCTTGTCCGTCGTTTTATACGTGCCTTGCAGCAACCAGTTCTTCGACTTGGTATCTCCCTGGTCCGCATCGGACAGGATGCCCAGCCCCTTGCCGCCCTGGAAGTTGAGCAGCACGCCAGCCGGCCCCATCTGGTACGAACCACCCACTTCCACGCCGCGCATGGTCAAGTCATCGACGCCAGGGGTTTTCGACGTGAACTTCTGCGACTTCACGCCCAGCCAGGCTTTCAAGCCGTCCTGCGCATACGTCACTTGCGCCTGCACTTGCGGACTCGACTTTGAGGAATAGGTCGAACCGGCCACAATGGGCGTGTCCGACACGGGGCTGACCAGCGCCACGTCGGCGCCAAAGCCGCCCGACTTCGGCGAGCTGTACATGATCTGGCCATAGTTGCCCAGATAGGTATAGCCGGCACCGATATGGCCCAGGGTCACCCGGCCCCGCTGCGTCGCCTGCACCGGGGCGCCCGAGCCCAGCAAGGTCATGTCGGACAGGATCGCATTCGCGCCGAAGATGCCGTAGTCGCGCCCCAGCTTGAAAGTGCCCATCTGTTCATTGCCGAACGTAAAGAAGGCCTGGCGCACGTCGACCACGCTGTTCTGGCTGATGGCGCTGTCCGTGGCCGTCGAGTTGTAGATGCCGATCAAGGCTTTCACGTCATACTCGCCCAGGCGCGACGATGCCGAGGTGATCAAGCCATTCGGCAGCAGGCCGTTGCCGATGGTGGTGCGGTCCTTTTCGCCGCCGCAACCGAGCGCCTGGCCACCCAGCGCCAGCCCGCCCACGGCATCGCCCGAGCACGACACTTGCGTGTAGTAGGCGTTGACGATGCCGCCCACCGATACGGTCCAGTCACCAGCCTTGATATCGACGGCGTGTGCCTTTCCCATCGCTGCGATCGTCATGACACCCAGGCTCCCCAGCTTGATCAATGTGTTCATTTCTTCTCCTCTTTCTTCTCTGTTTTTAGTGTGCACATCAGTGATTGATGTACCTCAAGCTTTGGCAATAAGCGTGCCCAGCGGGACTCAGAGGGAGAAAGAGAAAAAGCCCATTTAAGCTGTGCAGCGGCGGATCAATCGCCGCCGGCGGTGTTCCTTTTTTGACCGCCAGCGCGCGGACCGGACCACCCTGTAAACAAAAAACTGACGGCCTGGGCCGTCAGCAAAAAGAAAGCGCCCGCCTGTTACAACCGTTCAGACAGGGAGACACCCATCCGACTGGCGCGGGCGCTTCACCCCGTTACTTCGATGCCAGCTTGAAGACCCACACGGAGCCGCCCTGTTCCAGGAAGTTGACTTTCTTTGCCACTTCGCCGCCCCACAGCGGCACCGCGCCGCCCCAGCCGGAAACGACGGCCACGTATTGCGTGTCTCCATCCTGCCAGGTGACGGGAGGCGCCACGACGCCGGAGCCCGTCTGGAATTTCCACAGTTCCTTGCCCGTCTTCGCGTCGACGGCTTTCAGGAAGCCTTCCGGCGTGCCGTAGAACACGAGGTTGCCGGCCGTGCTCATCACGCCGCCCCACAGCGGCGCGTTGTTCTTGATTTCCCAGACGATCTTGCCCGTCTTCGGATCGACGGCGCGCATCGCGCCGATGTAGTCGTCAAACAGGGGCTTGATGGTGAAGCCCGCGCCGAGGAAGGCACCGCCCTTCTTGTAGCTGATCGGCTCGTTCCAGATATCCATGCCCCATTCGTTCGCGGGAACGTAGAACAGCTTGGTTTGCGGCGAGTACGCCATCGGCATCTGGTTCTTGGCACCGAGGAAGGCGGGCGCGGCAAACACGGTCGTGCCCTTCTTGCCTTCTTCTCCCTTGGTCGGGTCGCCAGGACGGCCGGCGGCGATGAAATTCGGCCGGCCCGTCTTCAGGTCGATGCTGCTGGCCCAGGTGATTTTCTTCACGAACGGAAAGGCGTTCTGCAGCTTGCCCGTGTTGGCGTCGATGACATAGAAGAAGCCGTTGCGGTCGGCCTTGCCGCCGTAGCGCTTGCCATCCATGTCGAAGGTGACGAACTCGTTGGCGCCGTCGAAATCCCAGGCGTCGTTCGGCGTGTTCTGGTACGCCCACTTGATCTGGCCCGTTTTCACGTCCAGCGCCACGGTGGATGACGAGTACAGGTTGTCGCCGGGACGCAGATGGCTGTTCCACGGCGCCGGGTTGCCCGTGCCAAAATACGCGAGCTTGGTTTGCGGATCGTAGGTGCCCCCCATCCACGTCGAGGCGCCGCCCGTTTTCCACAGGTCGCCCGGCCACGTTTTATTTGCCGTGCCGGACACGCCGTTGTCGATGGCCTTGCCATCCTTGTCGTAGCGGTGGCCCATATGGCCCTCGACCGTCGGACGGCTCCACACCAGGTCGCCCGTCATGGGGTTGCGCGCCTCGACCCGGCCGACGATGCCGAATTCCCCGCCCGACACGCCCGTCAGCAGCAAGCCTTCGGCGATCAGGGGCGCGGCCGTCATCGAGTAGCCGGCCGCGTAATCGTCGACTTTTTCCTTCCAGACGATCTTGCCCGTGTTCTGGTCCAGCGCCACGAGGTAGGCGTCCAGTGTGCCGAAGATCACCAGATTGCCGTACAGGGCCGCACCGCGGTTGACCACGTCGCAGCAGGGCATGATGCCGTCCGGCAAGCGGTGTTCATATTTCCACAGCTTGGCGCCCGTTTTCAGGTCGATGGCGAAGATGCGCGAATACGAGGCCGTGACAAACATCTTGCCGTTGTGAATCAACGGCTGCGATTCCTGGCCCCGCTGCTTTTCCCCTCCAAACGAGAACGACCAGGCCGGCACCAGCTTGGCCACGGTCTTGTCATTGATCTGCGTCAATGGCGAATAACGCTGGCCCTGCGTGCCCATGCCGAACGACAAGACGCTGGCCGGATTCTTTGCCGTGCTGTCGAGCATGGCGGTGGTGACATTGCCCACGTCGGCCGCCTGGGCCAGCGTAGCCATGCCCAAACCGATGAGTATCCCCATGATTTTTTTCTGCACAATCATCTCCCTCTGTTATTAGTATGTGTGTGTAACGCTCAGCTGCTTTTTTTGCCGTGTTCATGTGGCTGGGCATGCAGCAAGGCGCACTCTTCATCGGTGAACAGGCGCGAGCGCGTCAGGAAGCGCTTGCCCGTACCGTTGTCGAGTGAAAACATGCCGCCATTGCCATCGACCACGTCGATAATCAACTGGGTATGCTCCCAGTACTCGAATTGCTCGAGCCCCATGTAGAACGGTGTGCCATTCAAATTGCCGAGATAGATATCGGTATCGCTGACATCGAACTCGCCCAGCGCGTAGCACATGGGCGTACTGCCGTCACAGCAACCACCCGACTGGAAAAACATCAGCGGACCGTGACGCTCGCGCAACTTGTCCATCATTTCCAGCGCCGCATCGGTGGCGACCACCCTGGCAATTGCTGCACTCATGGCATCCCTTTCTGCGCGCCGCGCCCGGGAAGGCGCGGCGCCTGTTGCCGGTTTAGAAGAAGCCCAGGGCTTTCGGGCTATAGCTCACCAGCAAGTTCTTCGTTTGCTGGTAGTGGTCGAGCATCATCTTGTGGTTTTCGCGGCCGATGCCCGATTGCTTGTAGCCGCCGAATGCGGCGTGGGCCGGATACAGGTGGTAGCAATTGGTCCACACGCGGCCCGCCTGGATGGCGCGGCCGACGCGGAAGGCGCGCGAACCGTCGCGCGTCCACAGGCCGGCGCCCAGGCCGTACAAGGTGTCGTTGGCAATGGCCAGCGCTTCTGCCTCGTCCTTGAAGGTGGTCACGGACACGACAGGCCCGAAAATCTCTTCCTGGAAGATGCGCATCTTGTTATTGCCCTTGAACACGGTCGGACGCACGTAGTAGCCGCCTTCCAGGTCGCCCGCCTGCGTGTTGCGCTCGCCGCCGGCCAGCACTTCGGCGCCTTCCTGGCGGCCGATGTCGAGATAGGACAGGATTTTTTCCAGCTGCTCCTGCGAAGCCTGGGCGCCGATCATGGTGGCCGAGTCGAGCGGATTGCCCTGCTTGATGGCCGCCACACGCTTCAGGGCCCGCTCGATGAATTTCTCATAGATCGATTCCTGGATCAGCACGCGCGATGGGCAGGTGCACACCTCACCTTGATTCAGCGCAAACATCGTAAAGCCTTCCAGGCACTTATCGAAATAATCATCATCCGCATCCATCACGTCTTCAAAGAAGATGTTCGGCGACTTGCCGCCCAGTTCCAGCGTAACGGGAATCAGGTTTTGCGCGGCATAGCCCATGATCAGGCGGCCCGTACCCGTTTCGCCCGTGAAAGCGATCTTAGCGATGCGCTTGCTCGAGGCCAGTGGCTTGCCCGCTTCCAGGCCGAAACCGTTGATGATGTTCAGCACGCCTGGCGGCAGCAGGTCGCCGATCAGCTCGATCAACACCATGATGGATGCCGGCGTCTGCTCGGCCGGTTTCAGGACGACGCAATTGCCGGCGGCCAGGGCTGGCGCCAGTTTCCATACGGCCATCAGGATAGGGAAATTCCACGGAATGATCTGCCCCACGACGCCCAGCGGCTCATGGTAGTGATAGGCATAGGTTTCCGCATCGATTTGCGCGACGGAACCTTCCTGCGCGCGGATGCAGCCGGCAAAATAACGGAAATGGTCGATGGCCAGGGGAATGTCGGCATTCATCGTCTCGCGGATCGGCTTGCCGTTGTCGATGGTTTCCGCCGTGGCGATCAGGCTCAGGTTCTGCTCGATGCGGTCGGCGATGCGGTTCAGGATGTTGGCGCGCTCGGCCGGCGACGTCTTGCCCCAGGCATCCTTGGCCGCGTGGGCCGCATCCAGCGCCAGTTCCACGTCTTCCGTCGTGGAGCGGGCGATTTCGCAAAATGGCAAGCCCGTGATGGGCGTCACGTTGGGAAAGTATTCACCTTTTACCGGGGCAACGAATTTGCCGCCGATGTAATTGTCATAGCGTTGCTTGAAGGGATTGGCCACGCCCAGTTTGCTGATGTCTGCGAGATTCATGTCGTCCTCTATCGGGTTAATTAGAATGGAGTTGCTTTAATAAAAATCAAACGTCCTGGTACAGATGGGGTGAGTACACGGTGTCTTCCGCAAATGCCGTGCCAGCTCGCCATCCCACTACAAACTTAGCCGGTTTTACCCTTGTTACAAGGGCGTGGCGTCAATACCGGCGCGCTTTTCGCCCATACGCCCGAGCCGGATCGATGCTGGCTTGCTGTTTGCGTTTTGAACAAGGCGGCGGGGTGCTGTTCCAATCCGGGCCAGCCTTGCTGCCGCGCCCCTGCGCCGCTGCACAATGGAACAGGTGTACCAGACTGGAACACCTGCTCTGTGCCACTACCGAATTACCACGCCCCATGGCAATTCGCCCACGGCAATATCGGCCACCTTGCGCGCGCTGGCCGTGTCGATGACGGACACGCTGTTGGAGCGCCCATTGGCCACGTACAGTTTGGTCCCGTCCGGCGTGATGGCCATGTTCCACGGGCGTTTGCCGACGGCAATGGTGGCCGTCACCTGGTGGCTGGCCGTATCGATCACCATCACCGTGCCATCGATGCCGTTCGAGACATACACTTGCTTGCCGCCGGGATGGACCACGATGCCGTTGGCGTTCTTGCCCGCGGGAATGGTGGCGATGGCCTTGCGCGCCGTCATGTCGATCACGTAGACGGCATTGACCAGTTCGCAGGCCACGTAGGCCAGGCCGGAATCGGGGCTGAAGCCGATGCCGCGCGGACGCAGGCCCACGGCGACGGACGCCACCTGGCGGCGTTGCGCCACATCAATGACATCGACTTGCTCGGCCTCTTCCGCGCTGACCAGCAGCCAGCGCCCGTCCGGGCTGAAGACGGCGTGTTCCGGATTGCGTCCCTGTACCTTGATATCGGCCAGCAAGACGCCCGTCTGGCCATCGAGCAAGGCCACGCTATTGTTTTCCTCGACGGCCACGGCCACCAGGCTGCCGTCGCGGGAAGCGCTGACGCCTTCGGGCGACTTGCCCAGCGCGACCTTGCGCAAAGGTGCGCCAGCGTCGTTATCGATCAGCAGCAAGGCACTGCTGGCAGCGTCCGTGACAAACAATTGCCGTCCGGTGGGGTCGGCAGCGATGCCGCGCGGGCGCTTGCCAGCCGCGATCTGGCGCACGACCTGGTCGGTCGCCGTGTCGATCACGCTCAAGGTGCCCGACTTTTCATTGGGCACGTAGGCAAACGGGGCGGCCTGGACGGCCGTGCAGGCAAGCGCAAGCAACAACATGCAAGCCTGGCGCAAGCGGAAGAGAAAGTTGGGCATAATCACCTTTTCAATGGAAACACACAGGAAGAGCGCGCGGGAGCGGCGCAAGTGACGATGCCTGCATGCAAACGCCGTGCCACTGACAGGCGTATAATTTCCGCCCACCAATGGAGACATGGCAGGCATATTGCTTGACACAACTATGCAGACCTGCGCCGCGCACGCGACCAAGCAGGCTTTTATTCACATTGGAGAACCCGCATGCAGCATCGTTTCCGCCTGAACACCATCGCCAGCCTGTTTGTCGCCGGCAGCGCCACTTTCGCTCCCCACGTCTTTGCCGCCGAGGTCGCTGCCCCTGGCAACGGGCAACTCATGGATACGGTGGTCATCAGCGGCAGCCGCATTGCCCATCCCAGCCAAGAAGTGCCGGCCTCCATCGACGTGGTCGACAGTGCCCGCATCCAGGACGGCCAAATCCGCGTGAATGCGTCGGAAGCGCTGGCCGCCGTGCCGGGCCTGGTGGTGCAGAACCGCCAAAACTATGCGCAGGACTTGCAGATCTCGTCGCGCGGCTTCGGCGCCCGCTCGGCCTTCGGTGTGCGCGGCGTCAAGCTGATCAGCGATGGCATTCCCGCCAGCATGCCCGATGGCCAGGGCCAGGCTGCCACCTTCAACCTCGATACGGCCGAGCGCATCGAAGTGCTGCGCGGGCCGTTCTCCGCCATCTACGGCAACCACTCGGGCGGCGTGATCCAGCTGTTTTCCAAGGATGGGCAGAATCCCCCTTCCGTCGAACTGAATGTGACGGGTGGCAGCTACGGCACCAGCAAGGTGGACTTGTCGGCGCAGGGCCAGGCGGGCGGCATCGGTTACGTGCTCGACGGTTCGCGCTTCCGCACGGACGGTTTCCGCGACCACAGCGCCGCCACGCGCGAACAGGCGTTCGGCA
Organism: Amanita exitialis; assembly: GCA_023014455.1. Lineage (NCBI taxonomy): Eukaryota > Fungi > Basidiomycota > Agaricomycetes > Agaricales > Amanitaceae > Amanita > Amanita exitialis. Next base: position 82,408 of record JAEBUR010000041.1, on the reverse strand, counting down.
AGATCACGGTCAAGCCCACGGCGGACAGCAAACTGACCATCGTCGCCAATAGCCTGCACCAAGGCAACACGCAAGATCCGCTGGGCGCCACCTGGGCGACCTTTGCCGCGAACCCGCGCGCCGGTGAAATCGATACGACGGACACGCAAAATCCGAAACGCACCCTGGCCGAGCGCTACAACACGCGCAAGAGCATCGACCATCAGCAAATCGGCGCTACCTATGAGCAATCGTTCGGCGACGACCGCCTGCACGTGACGGCCTACGGCGGCAACCGCGACGTCATCCAGTACCAGGCATTCACCAAGGGTTTCCAGGCGCCGGCCAGCCATTCGGGTGGCGTGGTCGATTTCCAGCGCCAGTTCTACGGCATCGACACCAACTGGCTGCACGTGAACCAGCTGGCTGGCGGCAAGCTGAGCACCACCATCGGCATCGATTATGGCCGCTCCAGCGATGACCGCACCGGCTATGAAAATTACATCGGCAACACGTTTGGCGTGAAAGGCAAGCTGCGCCGCGATGAGCAGGATATCGTCTCCAGCCTCGATCCGTATATCCAGGCGGAATGGCAAAGCGGACCGTGGCTGCTCAGCGCAGGTTTGCGTTACAGCAAGATGAAAGTGGCCGTCGACGACCATTTCCTCAGCAACGGCAACGATAGCGGCAGCCTGGAATTCAGCCACACGACGCCGGTGCTGGGCCTGCTGTATAAACTGACGCCGGACGTCAACGTCTACGCCAGCGCCGCGCGCGGCTTCGAAGCGCCTACCTTGAACGAATTGTTTTACTCGGGCACGGGCGGCGGTTTCAATTTCAACTTGAAACCAGCCACCAGTACCAACCTGGAAGCGGGCGTCAAGGCCAGGATCGCCAACAACACGCACGTGAACGCAGCCTTGTTCCAGATCAAGACCAACGATGAACTGGTGGTGGACAGTTCCAGCGGCGGGCGTACGAGCTACCGCAACGCGGGCAAGACCTTGCGTCAGGGCATGGAAGTATCGCTGGACTCCAGCCTGCCGTATGGTTTCACGACGAAAGTGGCCCTGACCAGCCTGCACGCCGTGTATGACCAGGCCTTCGGCGCCGTGCGCGAAGGCAGTCGCCTGCCGGGTGTACCCAGCGCCAACCTGTTCGCGGAACTGGCCTGGAAGGACACGCTGGACCGCTTCGGTGCTGCGCTGGAAAGCGTGGCCAGCAACCAGGTCTATGCGGAAGACAGCAACAGCGAAAAACCGGCGCCCGGCTACACGGTATTCAACGCGCGCTTCAATGCCAAGCAAAATGCAGGCAACTGGCGCTTCAAGGAATTTGCCCGCCTGAACAATCTTTTTGACAAGACTTACGTGGGCTCCGTCATCGTCGGCGATAGCAACAAGCGCTACTACGAGGCGGCGCCGGGGCGTAACTGGTTGCTGGGCGTTAGCGCCCAATACTCGTTTTAAGCACAGCTGAGAAAAGGTCCATGGCCCGGTTGCATTGATTTTTGCCGCCTACGGCCATGTGACTTGCCCTGAATATTTTTCAGACGCTCTCATGAAAAAAAAGCCCGTGCCTCTTCCGATGCGCGGGCTTTTTTGTGATGAGCATGGCCTGTTATGGGCGCGCTTCCTGCACGCCATATTTCTCGAAGATGGCCTTCAATTCGCCGCTGGCCGCCAGTTCGTTCATGGCCGCCTGCAGCAGCTTGGCCACATCGAGCTGCTGGCGGCTGACGGCCAGGCCCACGGCCCAGCCCGCACGCGGCAGCCGCGCGAACGCCACCTCGCTCAGGGGGAAGGCGGGATCGCTTTTCAGCACCGATTCGATCTCCGAGCGATTCGCCAGCACGGCGTCGAGCTGGCCCGCCTGCAATTGCTGCAAGGCTTCCGCCGCCGTGTCGAAAATACGCACATCATCGCGGTATTTCCCATTATCTTCCCCCAACATCAGCATGGCGGCAATCGACACCTTTTCCACGCCGATGCGCTTGCCGGCCAGCGAAGCGACGCCATCGAATTGCGGCACGGCGTGCGCGCTGCGGGCGAGCCGCACCGTTTCCACGTAATACGGTGCAAAGATTTCCACCTTGTCGTTGTCTGCCATCAATTTCTTATCGACCGGCACGTGCAGCATCACGTCGGCAGGACCATAACCGAGGTAATGGCCCTTCCACACCATATTGCGCAAATCGTCGTTCAGGTTTTCGCCGGCGGGAAATGGCAGCAAGCTCAGTTTCAGCCCCAGCTTTTTCGCCAGCGCTTCGGCAATGTCGATGTCGATGCCCACGCCCCTGTCGGAAAACGGGGCAAACTCGTTATACACAGCCACTTTCAGGCTGCCCGACTGCTGCACTTTCTGCCAGTCGGCGCGCGCCGGCGCGGCTGCGCACAGCGCCAGGCAAGCGAGCGAGATCATCGCGCGCACACCCCGGAGTTGAAATGAACGCATGGGACTCCTTTGTAATCAATCGTATCAGTTCGATTTAATTGGATTCGCGGCGGGTCTCCAGATAAGTCTTGATGGCCCACATGGCTTCCTGGTTGAACACGCCTTCAAACGGCGGCATGTACACGGCGCCATTGCGCACTTTACCGTGGCGTATCGTGGTCAGGTAGTAATTGTCCGTCTCCTTGTAGCACGCCTGTTTCTTTGTCTCATTCTTGATACCGAAGCAATCGCGGTCCAGCTGGCGCAAGTCGGGGGCGATGCCGCCCGAAATGGCTTCGATGCCGTGGCAGCGCGCGCAATTCTGGTTATAGGCCGACGTGCCCACCGTCAAGGCCAGCTTGTTGCCCCGATACGGGTTTTGCTCGAGCCACTTGTCGCCCACCTTGGGCAAGCCCGTGGTGTCGACGCCTTGCGGCGTGACATTGCCGTGCGCATAGGCATGCGGCAAGGTCAGCAAGGAAGTGAGGGCGACGGCGCCAGCGGCGGCAACGCCGAGCAGGGTACGGATGGAATAGGTCATGCTGGTCTCCTTGGTTTTTTTAGTGAATATCCAAGAAGAGCAAATGCCGTGCCATGCATACATGCCCCATGGCGGGCCTGCCATGTATCAATTTGGAACAGCTGCAACAGCCATTTGTGTCAACGTGCGCGCCAGGCGCCGGGGAGCGTGCAGATGCTGGCCTGCTCCTGTTGCTCGAAAGTGATACGCATAGGCAAAACCTGGCAATTTCATTGGCATTCCTTGGCGCCTGCTGCGAGGCATTGCTGCAGCTCAAGGAATCGTCTGATGGCGAAGAACGGTGTTGCCAAACAGCACAGGAGTGGAGAGATGACCTGATTTATCGCGGAAGTTAAGCGACGTTGTACGACAAAGGCAGCGCACAGCGCTGCTTTTTTTCGTCTGCTGAACAGCCGGGGTCAGACCCGCAATGCCGCTCACGCCAAGGTCATTGCTAACGGGCGAGGCGGGGGGATGCGCCCCAGTGGGGCACATCCCGATCACGAAGTGACTGACCCCAGCCTTTCGCTTTGGGGGGCGCATCACTAAAATCAGCAGACGAAAAAAAACCCGCTCATTGCTGAGCGGGTTTTTCTTCTACTGCGAATAACAAGCCTGACGATAACCTACTTTCACACTGGTTGCAGCACTATCATCGGCGCAAAGTTGTTTCACGGTCCTGTTCGGGATGGGAAGGGGTGGGACCAACTTGCTATGGTCATCAGGCATAACTTGTACTGGACGCTTGTTCTCTGTAGGAGCAACAAGGCCATGAATCTGGAAGAAGTTTTTGACTATTTATTGAGGTATTACTTGGGTAATGACTGCGATCAACAACACGCAACATGTACTTTCTCATCCTCTGTACCTGCTAAGGTTATAGGGACAAACCGTACGGGCAATTAGTACTGGTTAGCTTAATGCATTACTGCACTTCCACACCCAGCCTATCAACGTCCTGGTCTCGAACGACCCTTCAAAGAGCTCAAGGCTCTGGGAAATCTCATCTCAAGGCAAGTTTCCCGCTTAGATGCTTTCAGCGGTTATCTCTTCCGAACTTAGCTACCCGGCAATGCCACTGGCGTGACAACCGGTACACCAGAGGTTCGTCCACTCCGGTCCTCTCGTACTAGGAGCAGCCCCCTTCAAATTTCCAACGCCCACGGCAGATAGGGACCAAACTGTCTCACGACGTTTTAAACCCAGCTCACGTACCACTTTAAATGGCGAACAGCCATACCCTTGGGACCGGCTACAGCCCCAGGATGTGATGAGCCGACATCGAGGTGCCAAACTCCCCCGTCGATATGAACTCTTGGGAGGAATCAGCCTGTTATCCCCAGAGTACCTTTTATCCGTTGAGCGATGGCCCTTCCATACAGAACCACCGGATCACTATGTCCTACTTTCGTACCTGCTCGACTTGTCAGTCTCGCAGTTAAGCACGCTTATGCCATTGCACTATCAACACGATGTCCGACCGTATCTAGCGTACCTTCGAACTCCTCCGTTACACTTTAGGAGGAGACCGCCCCAGTCAAACTGCCTACCATGCACTGTCCCCGATCCGGATAACGGACCAAGGTTAGAACCTCAAACAAACCAGGGTGGTATTTCAAGGTTGGCTCCACGAGAACTAGCGTCCCCGCTTCAAAGCCTCCCACCTATCCTACACAGATTGGTTCAAAGTCCAATGCAAAGCTACAGTAAAGGTTCATGGGGTCTTTCCGTCTAGCCGCGGGTAGATTGCATCATCACAAACATTTCAACTTCGCTGAGTCTCGGGAGGAGACAGTGTGGCCATCGTTACGCCATTCGTGCAGGTCGGAACTTACCCGACAAGGAATTTCGCTACCTTAGGACCGTTATAGTTACGGCCGCCGTTTACTGGGACTTCAATCAAGAGCTTGCACCCCATCATTTAATCTTCCAGCACCGGGCAGGCGTCACACCCTATACGTCCACTTTCGTGTTTGCAGAGTGCTGTGTTTTTATTAAACAGTCGCAGCCACCAGTTTATTGCAACCCTTTCACCCTCATGGAGTAAACCAATCAAGCTACCGGGGCGTACCTTTTCCCGAAGTTACGGTACCAATTTGCCGAGTTCCTTCTCCCGAGTTCTCTCAAGCGCCTTAGAATACTCATCTCGCCCACCTGTGTCGGTTTGCGGTACGGTCTCGTATGACTGAAGCTTAGAGGCTTTTCTTGGAACCACTTCCGATTGCTTCGTGAGCAAGCTCACTCGTCCCATCCCCTTGAATTCCGCGCCCGGATTTGCCTAAGCGCCTTCTATGAGACAGAAACTGACTATTCCAACAGTCAGACAACCTTCCGCGATCCGTCCCCCCATCGCATCATACGACGGTGCAGGAATATTAACCTGCTTCCCATCAGCTACGCATCTCTGCCTCGCCTTAGGGGCCGACTCACCCTGCTCCGATGAACGTTGAACAGGAAACCTTGGGCTTACGGCGTGGAGGCTTTTCACCCCCATTATCGCTACTCATGTCAGCATTCGCACTTCTGATACCTCCAGCATCCTTTACAAGACACCTTCGCAGGCTTACAGAACGCTCTCCTACCATATGCTTACGCATATCCGCAGCTTCGGTGACTGGCTTAGCCCCGTTACATCTTCCGCGCAGGACGACTCGATCAGTGAGCTATTACGCTTTCTTTAAATGATGGCTGCTTCTAAGCCAACATCCTGACTGTTTTAGCCTTCCCACTTCGTTTTCCACTTAGCCAATCTTTGGGACCTTAGCTGGCGGTCTGGGTTGTTTCCCTCTTGACGCCGGACGTTAGCACCCGACGTCTGTCTCCCAAGCTCGCACTCATCGGTATTCGGAGTTTGCAATGGTTTGGTAAGTCGCAATGACCCCCTAGCCATAACAGTGCTCTACCCCCGATGGTGATACTTGAGGCACTACCTAAATAGTTTTCGGAGAGAACCAGCTATTTCCAAGTTTGTTTAGCCTTTCACCCCTACCCACAGCTCATCCCCTAATTTTTCAACATTAGTGGGTTCGGACCTCCAGGGCGTGTTACCGCACCTTCATCCTGGCCATGAGTAGATCACTTGGTTTCGGGTCTACACCCAGCGACTGATCGCCCTATTCGGACTCGATTTCTCTACGGCTTCCCTATTCGGTTAACCTTGCCACTGAATGTAAGTCGCTGACCCATTATACAAAAGGTACGCAGTCACGGAACAAGTCCGCTCCTACTGTTTGTATGCACACGGTTTCAGGATCTATTTCACTCCCCTTCCGGGGTTCTTTTCGCCTTTCCCTCACGGTACTGGTTCACTATCGGTCGATTACGAGTATTTAGCCTTGGAGGATGGTCCCCCCATATTCAGACAGGATGTCACGTGTCCCGCCCTACTTGTCGTACGCTTAGTACCACCGGTCCGATTTCACATACGGGGCTATCACCCACTATGGCTCCTATTTCCAGAGGATTCTGTTATCGGTCCGACTATCACGTACAGGCTCCTTCCCATTTCGCTCGCCGCTACTTTGGGAATCTCGGTTGATTTCTTTTCCTGCAGCTACTTAGATGTTTCAGTTCGCCGCGTTCGCCTTGCATACCTATGTATTCAGTATGCAATACCCTAAAAGGGTGGGTTGCCCCATTCGGAAATCTGCGGATCAAAGTGTGTTTGCTCACTCCCCGCAGCTTATCGCAAGCTACTACGTCCTTCATCGCCTGTAATCGCCAAGGCATCCACCATGTGCACTTATTCGCTTGTCCCTATAACGTTAGCCTCTTCATTCTTTCAAACGAAAAGAGCGCTACAGGGATAAGAAAGTACAACGTTGTTGCTTGTTTGTTGATACATACAATCATTACCCATCGATTTACTTTTTACGGCAAACCGATCAATAAATAATCTTTACTTCTTCCAGATTGTTAAAGAACGAAACAGCTTTGATCGCTAAAAGATCAAACCTAAATCCCTGGTGCTTGTGATCAACACTGACTTACGTTTGCGCTTTGTCAAAGTACGTGGTGGAGGATGACGGGATCGAACCGACGACCCCCTGCTTGCAAAGCAGGTGCTCTCCCAGCTGAGCTAATCCCCCCGGGAATTTACGACTCGGGTGTTACTGGTAGGGCTGGTTGGACTCGAACCAACGACCCCCGCGTTATCAACACGGTGCTCTAACCAGCTGAGCTACAGCCCCAACGCGGTGCTACTACGACTACTGTTTCTTCTTCAGCTAACAGTCGATAAGTGTGAACATTTGAAGCGTGAAGCATTGCTGCTTCGTGCAAACTCTAGAAAGGAGGTGATCCAGCCGCACCTTCCGATACGGCTACCTTGTTACGACTTCACCCCAGTCACGAATCCTACCGTGGTAAGCGCCCTCCTTACGGTTAAGCTACCTACTTCTGGTAAAACCCGCTCCCATGGTGTGACGGGCGGTGTGTACAAGACCCGGGAACGTATTCACCGCGACATGCTGATCCGCGATTACTAGCGATTCCAACTTCATGCAGTCGAGTTGCAGACTACAATCCGGACTACGATACACTTTCTGCGATTAGCTCCCCCTCGCGGGTTGGCGGCGCTCTGTATGTACCATTGTATGACGTGTGAAGCCCTACCCATAAGGGCCATGAGGACTTGACGTCATCCCCACCTTCCTCCGGTTTGTCACCGGCAGTCTCATTAGAGTGCCCTTTCGTAGCAACTAATGACAAGGGTTGCGCTCGTTGCGGGACTTAACCCAACATCTCACGACACGAGCTGACGACAGCCATGCAGCACCTGTGTACTGGTTCTCTTTCGAGCACTCCCCAATCTCTCGGGGATTCCAGCCATGTCAAGGGTAGGTAAGGTTTTTCGCGTTGCATCGAATTAATCCACATCATCCACCGCTTGTGCGGGTCCCCGTCAATTCCTTTGAGTTTTAATCTTGCGACCGTACTCCCCAGGCGGTCTACTTCACGCGTTAGCTGCGTTACCAAGTCAATTAAGACCCGACAACTAGTAGACATCGTTTAGGGCGTGGACTACCAGGGTATCTAATCCTGTTTGCTCCCCACGCTTTCGTGCATGAGCGTCAATCTTGACCCAGGGGGCTGCCTTCGCCATCGGTGTTCCTCCACATATCTACGCATTTCACTGCTACACGTGGAATTCTACCCCCCTCTGCCAGATTCTAGCCTTGCAGTCTCCAATGCAATTCCCAGGTTGAGCCCGGGGATTTCACATCAGACTTACAAAACCGCCTGCGCACGCTTTACGCCCAGTAATTCCGATTAACGCTTGCACCCTACGTATTACCGCGGCTGCTGGCACGTAGTTAGCCGGTGCTTATTCTTCAGGTACCGTCATTAGCAAGAGATATTAGCTCTCACCGTTTCTTCCCTGACAAAAGAGCTTTACAACCCGAAGGCCTTCTTCACTCACGCGGCATTGCTGGATCAGGCTTTCGCCCATTGTCCAAAATTCCCCACTGCTGCCTCCCGTAGGAGTCTGGACCGTGTCTCAGTTCCAGTGTGGCTGGTCGTCCTCTCAGACCAGCTACTGATCGATGCCTTGGTAGGCTTTTACCCTACCAACTAGCTAATCAGATATCGGCCGCTCCACGAGCATGAGGTCTTGCGATCCCCCACTTTCATCCGTAGATCGTATGCGGTATTAGCGTAACTTTCGCTACGTTATCCCCCACTCCAGGGTACGTTCCGATATATTACTCACCCGTTCGCCACTCGCCACCAGAGCAAGCTCCGTGCTGCCGTTCGACTTGCATGTGTAAGGCATGCCGCCAGCGTTCAATCTGAGCCAGGATCAAACTCTTCAGTTTAATCTCTGTTACTTTGCCGTTTTACCGGCACCGTCATTGCTGACGGGTCGCTCACTTCAAAAACAACTGACAGGCCACTTCTTTCGAAGCGTCCTATTTCATTTATTTCTTCGTGAACATTTGATATTTTAAGTATGACGCCAATCCGAAGATCGGCGCTGCACTGCATCAAATGTCCACACTTATCGACTGTTAATTGTTAAAGAACTGTATTCGGTTACTGCTTTCGCGCTATCGACAAAGCGTTGTGTTTGTCAGCTGCGAAGAAGAAAGAGTATGAAGCATTTCGCTAAATCCGTCAACATCTTCTTTTCTGCTGCATCGCCGTTTCCGGTGATCCTCAAGTGCCGCATTTGACTGCGTCTCATTGGGGAGGCGAACTATAGCAAAGCCCCGCACGCCCCGCAAGGGCTATTTTGCAGCTGGGCAAATATTGCTGTGTGATATCGTAGCGCCGACTACACCTTGCCTCATCCATATAGAGTCCCATGCCTATCCCACATATTTCCCCTACCGCCAACGCCACCCTGGCCAGCGAACTCGACCACGCCATCAACAGCAAGACCAAGCCGCTGGGCAGCCTCGGCATGCTGGAAACCCTGGCCCGCCAGATCGGCCTGATCCAGCAAAGCACACAACTGGCCTTGCGCCAGCCAGCCATCATCGTTTTCGCGGCCGACCATGGCGTCGTCGCCGAAGGCATTTCCGCCTATCCACAGAGCGTGACGTGGCAAATGGTGGAGAACTTTCTCGGCAACGGTGCCGCCATCAACGTCTTCGCCCGCCAGGCCGATTGCGCCCTCTATATAGTAGACGCGGGCGTGAACCACGATTTCGGCCCGCGCGACGGCTTGCTTGACCGCAAGCAAGGCCCTGGCACGCGCAACTTCGCCCAGGAACCCGCCATGAGCGAGGCGCAATGCATGGCCGCCATGCAGGCAGGCATGGACCTGGTCGCCACGCTGGAAGGCAATGTGTTGGGCTTTGGCGAAATGGGCATCGGCAACACGACGGCCGCCGCCGCCCTGATGCACAAGCTGACCGGCACGCCCGTCGCCGACTGCGTGGGCGCCGGCACGGGCCTGTCGAAAGAAGGCGTGCTGCACAAGCAGCAGGTGATCGAAGCGGCCGTCGCCCATCACGCGACGGTCAATGATCCGCTGGCCGTGCTGGCCACCTTTGGCGGCTTCGAGATCGCCATGATGGCCGGCGCCATGCTGAAGGCGGCGGAACGGCGCATGATCCTGCTGATCGACGGCTTCATCGTCAGCAGCGCCCTGCTGGTGGCGGCGCGTTTGCAGCCGGCCATCCTCGACTACTGCGTGTTTTCGCACTGCTCCGACGAGAACGGCCATCGCCAGCTGCTGGCCAGCCTGGACGCGCGTCCCTTGCTGCACCTCGATTTGCGCCTCGGTGAAGGCACGGGATCTGCGCTGGCCCTGCCGCTGCTGCACGCATCCGTCAACTTCATGCGCGAGATGGCGACTTTCGCCTCGGCCCAGGTCAGCGAAAAATCCGCAGCAGACTGAGTCGATGTTCAATCCGCTTACCGCCATCCTCCACCAGTGCCGCCTGTTCTTCATCGCGCTGCAGTTCTTCACGCGCCTGCCGATACCGCGCTGGGTGGGATTCGAGGCCTCCTGGCTGCAGCACGCCTCGCGCTATTTCCCCCTGGTCGGCGTCGTGGTGGCGGCCATTTCCGGCGCCGTGTACGTGCTGGCCAGCTGGCTGCTGCCTTCGGCCGTGGCCGTGCTGCTGGCGGTGGCCGCCGGCATCTACCTGACGGGCGCCTTCCATGAAGACGGCTTTGCCGACATGTGCGACGGCTTCGGCGGCGGCCTGACGCGCGAGCGGGTGCTGGAAATCATGAAGGATTCGCGCATCGGCGCGTATGGCGCCATCGGCATCATTTGCCTGCTCGCCGTCAAATGCATGGCATTGGCAGCGCTGCCGCCAGCCGTCGTCGTCGCGGCCTTGTTCATCGCCCATCCACTTTCGCGCCTGGCGGCCGTCTCGCTGATCTGGCTCATGGACTATGCGCGCGATGAAGGCAAGTCCAAGCCCATGGCGCAGGAAATGCGCACGGGAGAATTCATCATCGCCGTCGTCTGCGGCCTGCTGCCCGCCATCGCCTGCGGCGTGCTGGGGATTTTTTACTGGGCGACGCTGGCCTTTGCCGCCGTGGCGGCCGCCGCCGCCGCATTCTGGCTGGGCCGCAAATGCCAGCGCCGCCTGCAAGGCTACACGGGCGACTGCCTCGGCGCCGTGCAGCAACTGGCGGAAGTGGCGATTTACCTGGCGATCCTGTCCAGCTTTCAGCCCCCGGTCCGCTTCTACTAGATAAAGCCGACATACCCATGCGCCTGATCCTTATTCGCCACCCCGCGCCGCAAGTGACGGACGGCACCTGCTATGGCCGCAGCGACGTGGCAGTGGCGCCGCATGAAATGAGCAGGGCGCGCGCCAGCCTGCTGGCGACCCTGCCCGCCGGCGTCCCGCTGTATGCCAGCCCGCTGCGCCGCTGCGCCGACCTGGCGACACTGCTGGCGCAGGACCTGCCCGCCACCGCCCTGCATCTTGACACCCGCCTGGCAGAGATGGATTTCGGCACATGGGAAATGCGTCCCTGGCACGCGATCGCGCGCGCGGAAATCGATGCCTGGGCTGCCGACGTGGCCTACTACCGGCCCGGCGGCGGCGAAAATGTCGTGGCGATGGCCGCGCGCGTGGACGCGTTTTTAGGCGAACTGTTGCGCGAACAACACGAAACGGCCGTCATCATCTGCCATGCCGGGACCATCCGCCTGCTGTCCGCGCTGCAAACAGGATTGTCATTGGAGGACACGGCCCTGCTGGCGGCCCGTTCCGCCCACAAAATCGCCTACGGCGCGGCGCTCGCCCTCGATTTCTGATAGCGAATCGTCCGGCCTGCCATTTCAGTCCCCGCTCACTGCACGTATAATGGCGGGGTTTTGGTGCCCGCGCTCATGTCCATGAGCGCAGTTAAACGGGAAACACGATGCCGCGCCCGCGGCGAACGTGTGCTGCCCCCGCAACGGTAAGCAAGTGTCGCCCCTCCCGACCGGAAGCGGACGACAAGCTCTCTCTGACAACCACTGTGCTTGCAATCATCGAGCATGGGAAGGTGGGATAGCCGTACTTGCCAGCCCGGATACCGGCCAGGACAGGTGGAAGTGTGCGAACGGGGATGTTCGCGATCCGAATGGCCCATGGCCATCTTCGATCGTCATCTTCAGTTCCCACTTCTGTTCAATCTGGCCAACGGGGACGTCGGCTGGTTGCATATTACTTACTGAAAATTATCATGACCCATGCTGTTTCCCGCCACGCGGCGCTCACGTCGCTCGCGCTAGCCATTGCCGCGCCTGCCGCTTTCGCCCAATCCACGCCCGACACCTTCGACCCGGTGGTCGTCACCGCCAACCGCTACCCGCAGCACCTGAGCGAAGTACTGAGCGATACGCAGACCATCAGCTCGGAAGAAATCGCCCGTTCGGGCGCCGGCTCGCTGATCGACCTGCTGCAAAAGCAGCGCGGTATCGAAGTGACCCGCAATGGCGGCGCAGGCACCTCGGCCAGCGTGTTCATCCGCGGCGCGAACAGCAACCAGAATATCGTCCTGGTCGACGGCGTGCGCATCGGCTCGTCCACCCTGGGCACGGCCAACTGGAGCGCCCTGCCACTGTCGAGCATCGACCACGTTGAAATCGTCTACGGTCCGCTGAGCACCATGTACGGCGCCGATGCCATCGGCGGCGTGATCCAGATCTTCACCAAGAAAGGCGACGGCGCCACGCGCTTCTCCGCTTTCGCCGGTTACGGCAGCAACAACACGCGCCAGGCGGAAGCCAGCGTTGCCGGTTCGACGGGCGGCGTGAACAGCTTCAGCTACGCGCTGGCGGCAGGCAAGGAAAAATCGGATGGCTTCTCCGCATCCAAGCTGGGCGCCTCCTCGTTCACCTACAACCCGGACAAGGACGGCTACGACAAGGAAAGCGTCAGCGGCCAGTTCGGCTACCAGATGGCCAAGGGCCATGAAGTCGGCCTGGTGTTCCTGAATAGCGAACTGAAAGCCCAGTACGACGCCGGCCCGGGCTACGATGCGCGCAGCAACCAGAAGCTGCAGAACGTCTCCGTCTTCACCAAGAATGAATTCCTGCCTAACTGGACCAGCGAACTGCGCTATGCGGAAGCGCGCGACAAGTCGGGCGACGACAGCAGCGCGGCATCGTATGGCAAAAGCCAGATCGACACCAAGCAGACCGACTTCACCTGGCAGAACGACATCCGCATCGGCCGCGACAACCTGCAATTGCTGGCCAGCTACCGCGATGAAGACGTCATGTCGAGCAGCACGCCGGAAGTAACGGGCGCACGCAATACCAAGTCCTACGCAGCGGCATACAACATGGTACGTGGCGCGCACCTGTTCAATATCAGCGGCCGGCGCGACGACAACTCGGCATTCGGCTCGCACAACACGGGCAGCATCGCCTACGGCTACCGCATCAGCAATGCGCTGCGCGCCAACGCCAGCTACGGCACCAGCTTCCGTGCACCGACCTTCAATGAACTGTACTACCCGGGATATGGTCTGGCATCGAACAAGCCGGAAACGGGCCGCAACGCGGAAATCGGCCTGCACTACAACGACGGCGTCTCGCAAGCCAGCGCGACCTACTACCATAACAAGGTCACCGACCTGCTGGTCAACACCACGCCATGCCCGGACCCGCTGTTCAACGGCAGCTATGGCTGCGCCTACAACGTCAACAAAGCCCTGCTCGAAGGCGTGACCCTGGCGGCCAGCCGCAAGTTCGGCGCCTTCAATGTCAGCGGCAATATCGACCTGCAGGACCCGCGCGATGAAACCAAGGACAAGCAGCTGCAGCGCCGTGCCAAGCAGCACGCCAATGTCGCCGTTGACTACACGCTGGGCGCGCTGACCTCGGGCGCCGAATGGCAACTGTCGGGCAAACGCTACGACGATGCCGCCAACAAGAACGTCCTGGGCGGCTATGGCCTGGTCAATCTGTACGCCACCTACCAGTTTGCTCCTGAGTGGTCGGTGCTGGCCCGCTGGAACAACATCGCCAACAAGAACTACGAACTGGCCCGTTTCTATGCGACGCCAGGCTCGAAAGTCTTCGTCGGCGTACGCTACGGCATGAAATAAGCATGATGTAATGATGTAAGCTGCGGGCAATGGCATCCACGCCATCGCCCGCAGTGCAGTCCTGCAGTCCCCGCTTCTTAAGGCAGTCAATGCACCCATTCTTTCGCAACATGCGCCACCGCGCCACCGTGATCATCACGGTGCTGGTCGCGTGCGCCGTTGCCAGCCTGATTTTCTCCGGCATGATCGGTTCGATCGCGATCCCGCTCGCCGACCTGCCTTCCGCCCTGTTCCATCTGCTGCAAGGCAAGACCGATACCCTCGCCACCACCCTGCTCGACCTGCGCCTAGGGCGCGCGCTGACTGCCTTTGTCACGGGCGCGGCGCTGTCGCTGGCCGGCGTCATGATGCAGGCCCTCCTGCGCAACCCTCTGGCCGACCCGTATGTGCTGGGTATTTCGGCCGGTGCTTCCGTCGGCGCCCTGGCTGCGCTGCTGTTCATGTGCGCGCTGTGGGTGGTCGATGCGGCGGCATTTGCCGGCGCCGTCGGCGTGTCGATGCTGCTGTACTTCTTTGCCCGGCGCGACCTGCGCGGCGGCGCGGCGGCCGAAGGCGGCGCTTCGCTGTTGCTGCTGACGGGCGTGATCCTGGCCTCGGCCTGCATGGCCATCGTCACCCTGATGCTGTCCATCGCCCCGGAAAGCCGCCTGCGCAGCATGATCTTCTGGATGATCGGCGACCTGTCCGGCGCACCGGCGCGGCTGATGCCCTGGCTGGTCCTGGCAGGTGCCCTGTTCTTCGCCCTGCGCTGCGCGCGCTCGCTCAACATCATGGCCCTGCACGCGGAGGCGGCCAGCACGCTCGGCGTGCGCGTGGGCGCCCTGCGCAAGGGCCTGTTCTTCTGTTCCGGCCTGCTCACGGCCAGCGCCGTCACCAGCGCCGGCAGCGTGGGCTTCGTCGGCCTGATCGTGCCGCATGCGCTGCGCTTTGCCTGCGGCCCCGATCACCGCCTCCTGATTCCCGCCGCCGCGCTGGCCGGCGGCACCTTCCTCGTGCTGGCGGACACCTTGGCACGCACCGTGCTGGCGCCCTTGCAGCTGCCCGTCGGCGTCGTCACGGCGATGATAGGCGCGCCTGTCTTCCTGTACCAGCTGCACCGGCTGCGCCGGAGATGAAACAACCATGATCCGTACCTACCAACTGGGCCTGAAGGCAGGCACGCGCTCCCTCGTGGAAAACCTCACCTGGCAAATCAAGGACGGCGAATGCTGGAGCGTCATCGGCCGCAACGGCGCCGGCAAGAGCACCCTGCTGCGCGCCCTGGCCGGCCTGCGCGAACCGGATGCCGGCCACGTGACGGTGCAGGGCCGCGCCCTGGTCGACTGGCCGCTGGAGGAGTTGGCGCGCGAACGCGCTTTCCTGGCGCAGGCGCGGCATGACGCGTTCTCGTACCGCGTGATCGAAACGGTGCTGTCGGCGCGCCACCCGTATCACGACAGCCATTACTGGGAAGGCAGCGACGACCAGCGCATCGCCCTGGCGGCGCTGGCGTCGATGGAAGTGGAGCACCTGGCCGAGCGCGACGTGCGCAGCCTGTCCGGCGGCGAACGCCAGCGCGTGGCCATCGCCGCCATGCTGGCGCAGGACACGCCCCTGCTGCTGCTGGACGAACCGGCCAATGCGCTGGACCTGGCGCACCAGGTCAGCGTCATGGGCCTGCTGGCCCGGCTGTGCCGCGAACAAAACAAGACCGTGGTGATGGTGGGGCATGACCTGAACCTGGCGCACAACGTCTCGACGCATGCGCTGCTGCTGATGGGCGACGGCGGCTGGCTGGCCGGTCCCGTGGCCGACGTGATGCAGGCATCCATCCTGGGCGACTACCTGGGCCACCCGATCGAGATCATCGATCATGGCAAACGCAAGATATTCATACCGAAAGAGGATTTAACATGAACGATAACAAACCCGTCGACGCGGACACCGCCGCCATCAACGAGCGCCACCGCGTGCGCATGGAACGCAAGAAGGCCATCATCGATGCGGCCATCGCCAAGGCCGACAAGGAAATCGGCATCATCATCGTCAACACGGGCAATGGCAAGGGCAAGAGTTCAAGCGGCTTCGGCATGGCCATCCGCGCCATGGGCCACGGCATGAAAGTGGGCGTAGTGCAGTTCATCAAGGGCGCCATGTCCACGGGCGAAGAAAAATTCCTGCGCCGCTTCCCCGATGAAATCAGTTTTCATGCGATGGGCGAAGGCTATACCTGGGAAACGCAGAACCGCGAGCGCGACATCGAAAAAGCCGAACTGGCATGGGAACAGGCGAAGACCTTCCTGGCCGATCCAAGCTATGGCCTGGTGCTGTTCGACGAACTCAATATCGCCCTCAAGTATAAATACCTCGACGTGCACAAGGTCATCGCCGACTTGCTGGAACGCCCGCACATGCAGCACGTGGTCATCACGGGCCGCGGCGCGCCCGATGAACTGATCGCCATCGCCGACACCGTCACCGAGATGGCCGTCGTCAAGCATGCGTACGCGGCCGGCATCGGCGCGCAACTCGGCACAGAATGGTAACAGCGCCATGACGCGCACCCTGGTCTTCGGCGGCGCCCGTTCCGGCAAGAGCGCCTACGCCGAGCAGTTGGCCCGCGCATCGGGCAAGGAAGTGCTGTACATCGCCACCGCGCAGGCGGGCGACGGCGAAATGGCCACGCGCATCACACATCACCGCGCGCAGCGCCCGGCCGGTTGGACCACGCTGGAAGAGCCGCTGCGTCTGGGAGACGCGCTCCTGCAGCATGCGCGCCCCGGCAGGCTCCTGCTGGTGGACTGCCTGACCCTGTGGCTGACGAACCTGATGTTTTCCAGCGGCGAGAGCTATCCGGACGTGGGCGACATCGCCCTGCCCGAACTGTTCCACAGCGAGCGCGCGCACCTGCTGTACGCGCTGGCCGAAATCGGCGACACGGACTGCGACCTCGTCCTGGTGTCGAACGAAGTGGGCATGGGCATCGTGCCGTATGGCGCCATCTCGCGCTGCTTCACGGATGAAGCGGGCCGCCTGAACCAGGCCGTGGCGGCCGTCTGCGACAGGGCCGTGTTTGTCGCCGCCGGCCTGCCCCTGCACCTGAAAGGCAGCCCATGCTGAGCGGCCTGTCGCTGCCCATGCTGGCCTTGCTGATGACGGCCGGGGTACTGCTCGACATGCTGCTGGGCGAGACGCGCCGCTGGCATCCGCTGGTGGGTTTTGGCCGCGTCGCCAGCGCACTGGAACGCCTGCTGAACCGGGGCCACGCTCGCTTCCTGCGCGGCGCGCTGGCATGGTCGCTGGCCGTGCTGCCGCTCAGCTATGCCGCCTACTGGCTGTGCGGCCTGGCGGGCGCCGCCCTCCACGTCTTCCTGCTGTACCTGTGCCTCGGCTTGCGCAGCCTGCGCGACCATAATCAGCCCATCGCCGACGCCCTGGCCATGGATGACCTGGACAACGCGCGCCTGCTGACGGCGCGCATCGTCAGCCGCGACACGGCCAACGCCGACGCGGCCAGCCTGGCCAAGGCCAGCACGGAATCCCTGCTGGAAAACGGCAACGACGCCGTCTTCGGCACCCTGTTCTGGTTTGCCGTGGCAGGCGGCCCCGGCGCCGTGCTGTTCCGCCTGGCGAACACGCTGGACGCCATGTGGGGCTACCGCAACGAGCGCTATGACTGGTTCGGCTGCTGCGCCGCGCGCATCGATGACATTCTCAATTATCTGCCGGCGCGCCTGACGGCCCTGTCGTACGTCTTGCTGGGCAAGAGCATGGCCGACAAACAGCGGGCCTGGCACTGCTGGCGTACGCAGGCGCCCCACTGGGGCAGCCCGAACGCGGGCCCCGTGATGGCCAGCGGCGCCGGCACCCTGGGCCTGGCCCTGGGCGGCGACGCCGTCTACGACGGTGAACTGGAACAGCGCCCGCCGCTGGGCAGCGGCCGTCCCGCCGAAGCGCGCGACATCGACCGCGCCTGGCGCCTGGTGGCCGAAACAGCCGTGCTGTGGCTGATCTGGGTGGCGCTGCTGGCAGGCCTTTTCTACCTGAAGGGGAAATATCTTGCTTGAACATGGCGGCAACCTGCGCGACGCCGCGCGCGAATATGGCCGGCCCATCGGCGAGTGGATCGACCTGTCGACGGGCATCAACCCGCACTGGTATGCAGCGCCAGCACCGGATGCCAATGCCTGGCACCGGCTGCCGGAAGCCGACCCCGCACTGGCCACTGCCGCATGCAGCTTTTACGGCGCGCCGGCCATGCTGCCGGTGGCCGGCACGCAGGCGGCCATCCAGGCCCTGCCCCGCTTGCGTGCGCCGTCGCGCGTGGTGGTGGCCGCGCCCTCGTATGCGGAACACGCGCACCACTGGGGCCAGCACGGCCACCAGCTGCGCCAGGTGCCGTATGCGCATCTGGGCGATGCGGTGGACCACTGCGATGTGCTGGTCGTCTGCAATCCGAACAATCCCACGGGCGAGCGCATCGCCCCCGCGGTACTGCTGGAGTGGGCGGAAAAGCTGGCCGCGCGCGGCGGCTGGCTGGTGGTCGATGAAGCGTTTGGCGACACGGAAACGCACGCCAGCCTGGGACAGCATACGAGGCAGCCGGGCCTGATTGTGCTGCGCTCGGTGGGCAAATTCTTTGGCCTGGCGGGACTGCGCCTGGGCTTTGTCGCCGCCCATCCCGCCTTGCTGGCGCAGCTGGCCGACCTGCTGGGACCATGGACCGTCAGCGGCCCGGCGCAGCAGGTGGCGCTGGCCGCCCTCAACGACACGCACTGGCAGGACGCCATGCGCGAGAGCCTGCGCGGCGAAGGCCTCCGCTTGCAGCAGCTGCTGGCCGCCCACGGCATCGCCAGCGGCGGCACGGCGCTGTTCCAGTGGTGGCCGGAAGCGCGCGCCGAAGCCTGCTGGCGCCACATGGCGGAAGCGGGCATCTGGGTGCGCCTGTTCCGCCACGCCGCCCACGGCATCCGCCTGGGCCTGCCCCCCGACGAACCCGCCTGGCTGCGCCTGCAACAGGCCCTCACCGCCTGGAAAAACACATGAATACCTTGAAAATATCGCTGCTGCTGGCCGGACTGGTCTCGCTGCAGGCGCATGCCACCATCAGCGTGCGCGACGACGATGGCAATGTCGTCACCCTGGAAAAACCGGCACAGCGCATCCTGGCCCTGGCGCCGCACATCACGGAAGTGTTGTTCGCGGCCGGCGGCGGCGAAAAGATCGTCGGCGCCGTCAGCTACAGCGACTATCCGGAAGCGGCAAAAAAAATTCCGCAGGTGGGCGACAACCGCCAGTACGACATGGAGCGCATCATCGCCATGAAGCCGGACCTGATCGTCGTGTGGATGCACGGCAGCGCCGAACGCCAGATCGCCATGCTGCGCCAGCTGAAGGTACCCATCTACCACAGCGAGCCGCGCAAGCTGGCCGACATCCCCAGCGGCATGGAGCGCCTGGGCCAGCTGATGGGCACGGAAGCGGTGGCGAAACCGGCGGCCGCCCAGCTGCGCGCCAAACTGGCCAGCCTGACGGCGCAATACGCGCAGCGCCCGCCCGTACGCGTGTTTTACCAGGTGTGGGACAAGCCGCTGTACACCCTGAGCGGCGCAAGCATCGTCAGCGATTCCATGCGCGTGTGCGGCGGCCAGAACATCTTTGCCGCGATGAAGGTGGTGGCGCCCGTCGTCACGCCGGAAGGCGTGCTGCAGGAAGACCCGGAAGTCATCTTCGGCACCAGCGAAAAGAGCGATCCGCGCAGCGAAGGCGGCCTGGCCATGTGGCGCGCCTTCCCGTCGATGACGGCCGTGCGCAAAAATAACCTGTTCCGCCTGAACGGCGACTTGCTGAATCGCGCCGGCCCGCGCATGATCGAAGGCACGGCCGCCATGTGCGAACAGCTGGAGGTGGCACGCCAGCGCCGCAGTACTCCCGCCGCCAAGGCGGCACCGTGAGCCACTACCAGCGCATCGCCTGTCTGTCGACGGAAGCCGTGGAAACCCTGTATGCGCTGGGCGCGGAAGACGTCATCGCGGGCATCTCCGGCTTTACCGTGCGCCCGGCCCGCGCGCGCGAGGAAAAGACCAGGATCAGCGGCTTTTCATCGTCGAAGCTGGAACGCATCCTGGCCGTGAAACCGGACCTCGTGATCGGCTTTTGCGACATGCAGGCCGATATCTGCCGCGACCTGGTGAAGGCCGGCATCGAAGTCCACCAGTTCAACCAGCGCACGGTGGACGGCATCCTGCGCATGATCGGCGTGCTGGCCGCGCTAGTGCGGCGCGAGGAGGCGGGCAAGGAGCTGGTCGCCAGCCTGCGCGCCGACATCACCGCCGCGCAAGCCCGCGCCGCAGCCTGGACGCGCAAGCCCGTGGTGTACTTTGAAGAGTGGAACGAACCCCTGATGAGCGGCATCGGCTGGGCGGCGGAGCTGATCGGCATCGCCGGCGGCGCCGACGCCTTCCCGGAACTGTCCACGCAGCCGGGCGCGAAGGAACGCATCATCGCCGACCCGCGGGACGTGGTGACGCGCGCGCCCGACATCATCATCGCCAGCTGGTGCGGCAAGAAATTCCAGCCCGCGCAACTGGCGGCGCGCCCGGACTGGGCAACGATACCAGCCGTGCAAAACCAGATGCTGTTCGAGATCAAGTCGCCCGATATCCTGTCGCCCGGCCCGGCCGCCATCACGCATGGCTTGCGCCAGATCAGCGACATCATCGCGCAATGGCAGCATCAGCAGGAGCAATCAACATGAAGACGCCCTTCCCCGCCCTGATGGTACAGGGCACGACCTCCGACGCGGGCAAGAGCACCGTCGTCGCGGCCCTGTGCCGCCTGCTGAAACGCCGCGGCGTGACGGTGGCGCCCTTCAAGCCGCAAAACATGGCCTTGAACAGCGCCGTGACGAGCGACGGCGGCGAGATCGGCCGCGCCCAGGCCCTGCAGGCGCTGGCCTGCGGCATCGCGCCGCACACGGACATGAACCCGGTACTCCTGAAACCGTCGTCGAACACGGGCGCGCAAGTGATCATCCACGGCAAGGTGCGCGCCGAGATGGATGCGCGCGACTACCAGCAATACAAGACCATCGCCATGGGCGCCGTGCTGGAATCGTATGCGCGCCTCCGCCGGCAATACGACGCAGTCGTCGTCGAAGGCGCGGGCAGCCCGGCGGAAGTGAACCTGCGCGCGCGCGACATCGCCAACATGGGCTTTGCCGAAGCCGTCGACTGCCCCGTGATCCTGGTGGCCGACATCGACAGGGGCGGCGTCTTCGCCCACATCATCGGCACCCTCGCCTGCCTGTCCGACAGCGAACGGGCGCGCATCGTCGGCTTCGTCATCAACCGCTTCCGCGGCGACATCTCGCTGCTCACGCCCGGCATCGACTGGCTGGAACAGCAGACGGGTAAACCCGTGCTGGCCGTGCTGCCCTACCTGCAAGGGCTGTTCCTCGACGCGGAAGACGCCGTCGAGGCGATGCAGGCCGAACGGGGCGCCTTCACGGTAGTGGTGCCGCAACTGCCGCGCATCAGCAACCACACGGATTTCGACGCCCTGCGCGCCCATCCCGACATCGACCTGCAGTTCGTCAAGCAGGGGCAGCCGATTCCGCCCGCCGACCTGGTGATCCTGCCCGGCAGCAAGAACACGCGCGGCGACCTGGCCTGGCTGCAGCAGCAGGGCTGGCCCGCCTACCTGGCGAAGCACCTGCGCTATGGCGGCAAGGTGATCGGCATCTGCGGCGGCTTCCAGATGCTGGGGCTATCCGTGCACGACCCGCTGGGCGTGGAGGGGCAGGCTGGCGCATCGCAGGCACTGGGACTGCTGGCGATGACGACCGAGCTGACGGCCGACAAGACGCTGGAGCACGTGGCGGGACACTGCGCCTTTGCCGGCGCGGACCATGCCGCCATGGCCGGCTACGAAATCCACATGGGTGTGTCGCATGGCGCGGCCTTGCAGCAGCCCGCCTTCGTCATCGCGGGCCGGCCCGAAGGGGCCGTATCACCCGACGGGCAGATCCTGGGCAGCTATGTGCATGGCATGTTCGACACGCCTGCCGCCTGCTCGGCGCTGCTGCGCTGGGCGGGACTGGCGTCGGCGCACACGGTCGACACCGGCGCCCTGCGCGAAGCGAGCCTGGAGCGCATCGCCGATGCGGCGCTGCCGTTGATGGCAGCCCTGGACGGGCTGGGCAGCCTGGAAAATTACCACAAGGCAACATAAGAGCAGGCGCGGCGGCGACGCATCGGGACTATTTATGTGACAATTGCCGGCATACCACAGGCGCAGCATCCCTTACCAGGCCCCGCATCCATGACCAGTTCCCCCATAAAAAGCTATCTTCCCTGGGTGGTCGCCACCGCCCTGTTCATGGAGCAACTCGACTCCACCATCGTCAACACCGCCATTCCCGCCATGGCCGCCAGCCTGAATGTGACGCCGCTGAGCCTGAAGGCGGTCGTCACCAGCTATATTCTGAGCCTGGCCGTGTGCATTCCCATCAGCGGCTGGATGGCCGACCGTTTCGGCACCCGGCGCGTATTCTCCGCCGCCGTTGCCATCTTCACCATCGCCTCCATCCTGTGCGGCCTGTCCGTCAATTCGCCCATGCTGGTGGCAGCGCGCCTGCTGCAAGGGGTGGGCGCAGCCATGATGATGCCCGTGGGCCGGCTGACCATCATCCGCACCTTTCCCAAGTCGCAATTGCTGGCGGCCATGAATTTCGTCATCATCCCCGCCCTCATCGGTCCCTTGCTGGGGCCGACCGTGGGCGGGCTGATCGTGCACTGGCTGTCGTGGCGCGAGATTTTCTTCGTCAACGTGCCCGTGGGCCTGGTGGCGCTGTACCTGGCGCACCGCTACATGCCCGACTATTACGGTGACAAGCCGCGCCCCCTGGACCTGATCGGCCTGGTGCTGTTCGGCACGGGCATCGCCCTGCTGTCGTGGCTGCTGGAAATCTTTGGCGAACACAAGATCGATCCCACCTCGGCCGCCGTGCTGCTGTTCATTTCCATCAGCCTGCTGGCCGCCTATGCCTGGCATTCGAGCGAGGTGCTGCACCCGCTGCTGCGCCTGACCCTGTTCAAGATCCGCACCTTCCGCGTCTCCGTCGTGGGCGGCTTCGTCACGCGCCTGGGCGTGGGCGGCCTGCCCTTCCTGCTGCCGCTGCTGTACCAGCTGGGCCTGGGCTTGCCCGCCTGGCAGTCGGGCTTGCTGATGATGCCGTCTGCGGCCGCTGCCATGGGCATGAAATTCATTTCCGCGCGCGTGCTGGCCCGCTTCGGCTACCGCCAGGTGCTGATCGTCAACACGGTCTTGATCGGCGTCACCATCGCCATGTTTTCGCAAGTGAGCGCGGGCACGCCCCTGTACGTGATCGTCTTCATCAGCCTGTGCATGGGCTTTTTCAACTCGCTGCAGTTTTCCAGCATGAATACGATTGCCTATGCCGACGTCGACAAGAGCGACTCCAGCATGGCCAGCACCATCGCCAGTTCCATGCAGCAACTATCGATGAGCTTTGGCCTGGCCTTCGGTTCGCTGATCACGGGCTGGTACCTGGGCGACATGCCGCAGTCCGACCGCGCCATGCTCAGCACGGCACTGCACCATGCTTTCCTGACCCTGGCGGCACTGACGATCCTGTCCTCGCTGACCTTCTGGACCTTGCGCCGCGACGATGGCGAAAGCATCAGCAAGGGCAGCGATGGCGCTGAAGATGACGCGGACGACATCAAGGCCCAGGCCGTTGTACAGACGGAAGTGCAAACGACGAAAGGCTGAGCCAGATCAAGCCTGCCCCTGCCGCAGCTGGCGCTTTCACCTGGCCCTGCTACCGTGACGGCAGGAGGCGCACATGGCGGCCGAGCGGCGGTTTGCATGGAAGGGAACAGACCGGCATGGCGAGACGGTCGATGGCATCGTGCGCGCCGCCGATGCCGCCGCTGCCGGCATGGCCCTGCGGCGCCAGGGCATCCTGGCCAGCAAGGTCAAGGCCGCCCGCGCCGGGCCGGGCAAGGCCATCACGCACAAGGATATCGCCCTGTTCACGCGCCAGCTGTCGACCATGATGGCGGCCGGCGTGCCGCTGCTGCACGCCTTCGACATCGCCGGCAAGGGCCACGCCAAGCCCGCCATCACGGAGCTGATGCGCGACTTGCGCCACGACATCGAAGCGGGCAGCAGCCTGCAACAGGCATTTCGCCAGTTCCCCCTGCTGTTCGACGAGCTGTATTGCAACCTGCTGGCGGCCGGGGAACAGGCAGGCATCGTGCAGGAATTGCTGGCGCGCCTGGCCACGCACCAGGAAAAAGCCATCGCCCTGCGGCGGCAGGTGCGCGGCGCGCTGATGTATCCGCTGGTCATCGTGCTCGTCGCCATCGTCGTCACGGCCATCATCCTGAGCGTGGTCGTGCCCGCCTTCCGCCAGGTCTTCGACAGCTTCGGCGCCCCCTTGCCGCTGCCGACGCTGGTCGTCATGGGCGTCTCCGCCTTCTTTGTCCGCTACTGGCTGGCCTTGCTGGCAGTGCTGGTGCTGGCCGGCGTGCTGCTGCGCGTGGCCTGGCGCCGCTCTCCCGCCCTGCGCCGCCATGCACAAGTGCAGGCGCTGCGTCTGCCCCTGTTCGGCCCGCTCCTGCGCCAGGCGGCGATCGCCCGCTGGACACGCACCCTGGCCGCCATGTTTGCCGCCGGCGTGCCGCTGCTCGACTCGCTCGGCCTGGTGGGCGCTGCCGCCGGCCACGCGCTGTACCGGGAAGCGACGATCCGGATCGACCGCGAAATCCGCGCCGGCGGCAGCCTGGCCCTGGCCATGGAGCACAGCGGCGTGTTTCCCCCGCTGCTGACCCAGCTGACCCTGATCGGCGAGGAATCGGGCGCGCTCGACGCCATGCTGTCGCGCGCGGCCGACATCGTCGAAGCGGAGATCGAAGCGACCGTCGCCGTGCTCGCTTCGCTGCTGGAACCGGCGCTGATGGTGGTGCTGGGCGTGCTGGTCGGCTCGCTCGTCATTGCCCTGTATTTGCCGATTTTTAAGCTCGGCGCCGTCATTTGACGGATCGCACCATGCAAAACGTCCCCATGTGGTGACGGATGTTTTACACTGCGGCAGTGCCAGGCAATGTTTGCGCGGCAGCAATCTTCACCTCAGACAAATCACCATGCTGCAAGATACCCTGTTGTTCGCCGCGCCCGGCAATCTGCCTGTCGCCCTCGTCGCCGCCCTGTTCGGCCTGATCGTCGGCAGCTTCCTGAATGTGGTGATCCACCGCATGCCGAAGATGATGCAGCGCGACTCCGACAATTACGTGGCGGAAGAAAGCGGCCAGCCGCTGCCGCACACGGACCGCTACAACCTGATGCTGCCGCACTCGAATTGCACCGCCTGCGGCCACCGCATCACGGCCATGGAAAACATTCCCGTCGTCAGCTATCTGTTGCTGCGCGGCAAATGCAGCGCCTGCCAGGCGCCCATCTCCGCACGCTATCCGCTGGTGGAACTGCTGACGGGCGCGCTCTCGGCCGTGCTGATCTGGCATTTCGGCAGCGGCTGGACGGGCCTGGCCACGCTCGTGTTTGCCTGGCTGCTGATCGCCATGACCTTCATCGATGCCGATACGCAAATGCTGCCCGATGACCTCACCTTTCCCCTGCTGTGGGCGGGCCTGCTCGTCAATATCAACGGCACCTTCGTGCCCCTGCAGGACGCCGTCATCGGCGCTGCCGCCGGCTACCTGGCCCTGTGGGGCGTCTACTGGGCCTTCAAGCTGGCGACAGGCAAGGAAGGAATGGGCTATGGTGACTTCAAACTGCTGGCGGCACTCGGTGCGTGGCTGGGCTGGACCATGTTGCCAACGATCATATTGTTGTCGTCGCTGGTGGGCGCCGTGGTCGGCATCGGCCTGATCGTTTTCGCCAGACGCGGGCGCGACAAGCCGATCCCGTTCGGCCCCTACCTGGCCGCGGCGGGCCTCATCGCCCTGCTGTACCGCACGCCCCTGTCGCAGCTCACGCTGGGCCTGGCCGGCTGACCAGCCACTATGGATAAATACATGCACATACAAAACGCCTCCTATTTCAGCGTAGGACTCACCGGCGGCATCGGTTGCGGCAAGAGCACGGTGGCCGACATGTTCGCCGCGCTGGGCGCGTCCATCGTCGATACGGACCAGATCGCCCATAGCCTGACGGCGTCGAATGGCGCGGCCATGCCCGCCCTGGTGGCGGAATTCGGCCCCGACTGTGCCGATGCGCGTGGCGCCCTCGACCGCAAGAAAATGCGCGAGCTGGTGTTTTCCGACCCTGCCGCCAAGGCCAGGCTGGAAGCCATCCTGCATCCACGCATCCGCCAGACCACGTTGACGGCCGCCGCCGAAGCGACGGGCAGCTACGTGATCTTTGCCGTGCCCCTGCTGGTCGAGTCCGGCGGCTGGGTGGAGCGGGTCAACCGCGTGCTGGTCATCGATTGCCTGGAAAGCTTGCAGATTGCGCGTGTCATGGCGCGCAACGGATTATCGGAAGAACAAGTCAAAGCCATCATGGCCACGCAAGCGACGCGCGCCATGCGCCTGGCGGCGGCGGACGACGTCATCGACAACAATGGCGATTTGGCGGCCCTGGCACCGCAGATTGCCCAGTTGCACGATTTATATCTGGCATTTACAAAAAGAATGGCCGGAATCGGGTCGCAACGTTTGTAATTTGTCGACGCTTGGTTCAAAATCACGGGATTGTTTGCAGGTCCTTACTTAAGGGAATTATTTTGATTGTCTACGAATACCCTTTCAACGAACGCATACGTACCTTGTTGCGGCTGGAAGACCTGTACGACAAATTCAAGTTCTTCATCCAGCAAGAGCATGCAATGCAACACCATGTCGCCTTGGCAACAATTTTCGACATGCTGGAAGTGGCCGGCCGCGCCGATTTGAAATCGGACCTGCTGCAGGAACTCGAGCGCCAGCGCCAGAGCCTGCTGGGCTATCGCAGCAATCCGAACGTGGAACCGGAAACCCTGGACGCCATCCTGGGCGAACTCGACAGTGTCAGTGGCGCCCTCGTGGCGGCGCAGGGCAAAACGGGGCAGAATATCCGCGACAATGAATGGCTGATGAGCATCCGCGGCCGCACCATCATCCCGGGCGGCGCCTGCGAATTCGATTTGCCGTCGTATTTCGCCTGGCAAAAACGCAGCTCGGAACAGCGCCTGGCCGATATCCAGGCCTGGTTCGCCCCGCTGGCCCCCCTCTTCGATGCGCTGGCCCTCGTGCTGCGCCTGCTGCGCGATTCCGGCGGCCCCGTCAAACTGATCGCCAGCGGCGGCAGCTACCAGCAAATGCTGCAAGGCAAGGTGTACCAGATGCTGCGCCTGAGCCTGGATGAAACCAGTGGCGCCATCCCGGAAATTTCCGCCAACAAATACATGCTATGGGTACGTTTTACCACCCAGGGCGGCGATTTGAAACCCAAGCCGCTGGAAGAAGATGTACCATTCGAGCTCACGCTCTGTAATTTTTAACTGTAATTGCCATGACTGTAGTCAACTGCCCTACCTGCGCCGCCAAAGTCGAATGGACTGAAGCCAACAAATACCGCCCCTTCTGCTCAGAGCGCTGCAAGCAAATCGACCTGGGTGCCTGGGCCGAGGAAAAATACACGATCCCCGCCGCCGACCCGTTCGAAGATCCGCTGGCAGACGAAGACAACAAGCCCCAATAAGCCTCAGCGAAACGGATTTTCCAGGCGCAGCCCCTGCGCCGCGAAACTGTCGAGCCTGCCACTGACCACCGTCAAGCCATAGGCGATGCCCATCGCCGCGATCTGCCTGTCCACACCCTGTACGGCGCCACGACCCTGCAAGCGGGCACAGACGAGCGCGCAATCGAGGTCGAAGTCCAGCAGCCGCGCCGCATAATCGGCCAGCAGCGCTTCCAGCCAGCCTTCCAGGGCCAACGCTTCCAGGGATGCTTCGCGCCGCCAGCTGCACTGTATGCCTGCGCGCAATTGCGCGATCACCTGTACCGGCAAGTAGCGCGCCTCGGGCGCCACCCGCTCGAAGAAAGCGGCAATGCCCGCCGGTGCACCCGCCCCTTTGCGTGCCGCAACGATCACATCCGTATCGACCAGGTAAGCGCCCATGGCGGCTCAGGAGCGGCGCTCGAAGTCCCCATCGGCTCCCACGCCGGGCATGCCGCGCAAAATATCGTCGAGCGGCCGCTTCGGCAACGGCCGCAAGGCGCTGCGCAGGATGTCGCGGTGCTCTTCCTCGATGCTGCGCCCATGCGCGCGGGCACGCTTGTGCAGCGCCGCGAGCAGCAGTTCATCGGTATCGGTGAAGGTCAGGGTCAGCGGCATGCGAATTCCCCAGTGCGTCATGAGAGCACTGTAGCGCAAAATACCGGCGATACAAGGGAAGGACAGCACAGGTTTGCGCCAGCGCAGCGCATGGGCTGCATGCTGGCACAAATCGGACTCAGGCAGCCAGGGATTCCCGGCGCACCTCATCGAGCCATTCCAGCAAGGGAATGGTGGCGGGCAGCAAGGGCTCCACGCCCACCGTGCCTTGCCAGGCGAACGCCTGCCCTTCCAGGCTTTGCGGCTCGCCCCGCCAATCCCGGCTGATATAGAAATGCAGGCGCACGTGGGCGTGCGGATACACATATTCCACGCCGCACCAAGGTTCGGCACTGTCGATATGCAGCCCCAGTTCCTCGACAAACTCGCGTTTCAAGGCGTCGAGGATGGCTTCGCCCGGCTCGACTTTGCCACCAGGAAACTCCCAATAGCCGTCATACGGCTTGCCGGCCGGGCGCTGGCCCAGCAGCACGTCGCCATTCGGCTTCATCAGGATGCCCACGGCCACGTCGACCGGCTGGATTTTTTCATTCAATGTCATCTCGCTCATTGCGGCAGCTTTCCCGCAGGTAGTTTCCCAGCATAGTCGCGCGCGAATTGCCATGCCACCCGGCCCGAGCGCGAACCACGCTGCAAGGCCCAGCGCAGGGCGTCGCCGCGCGCTTGGACGATCTGTTCCGGCGTGCAGCCGAACGAGGCCAGCCAGTGCGCGGCAATATCAAGGTAGTCATCCTGCTTGAACGGGTAGAACGACAGCCACAGGCCGAAGCGCTCGGACAGCGAGATTTTCTCTTCCACCGTCTCGCCCGGATGCAGGTCGCCATCATCGTCCGTCTTGTAGCTGCTGTTGTCCGACATGCGTTCCGGCATCAGATGACGGCGGTTCGAGGTGGCATAGATCAGCACATTGTCCGATTGCGCGGCGATGCTGCCGTCGAGCGCCACCTTCAGCGCCTTGTAGCCGCTCTCGCCTTCCTCGAACGACAGGTCGTCGCAAAAGATGATGAAGCGCTCGGCGCGGGCCGCCACCAGGTCGACGATGTCGGGCAAATCGGCCAGGTCGGCCTTGTCCACTTCGATCAGGCGCAAACCTTGAGCGGCGAACTGGTTCAGGCACGCCTTGATCAGCGAGGACTTGCCCGTGCCCCGTGCGCCCGTCAGCAGCACGTTGTTGGCGGGACGGCCGCTGACGAACTGGCGCGTATTCTGCTCGATCTGCGCCTTTTGCGTGCCGATGTTGTGCAGGTCATCCAAGGCGATGTTCGACACGTGGGCCACGGCCTGCAGATACGGCACGGCACCAGGACGCCGGCGCCAGCGGAAGGCAAAGCTGTTCCAGTCCGGCGCGGGCGCGGCCTGCGGCAGGATCGCTTCCACCCGCGCCAGCAACGCCTCGGCACGGATCAGGAATTGATCGAGGCTGGTCATGAGCGGTAGTCGGCGTTGATCGACACGTAGTCATGCGACAGGTCGCACGTCCACAGGGTGGCCGTGGCATCGCCGCGCGCCAGTTTCACGCGAATCGTGATTTCGCTTTGCTGCATCACGCGCTGGCCATCCTGCTCCTGGTAGTCCGGGTTGCGGCCGCCATTCTTGGCCACCCACACGTCGTCCAGGTACAGGTTCAGCTGGCCCACGTCCAGGTCGTCCACGCCCGCATAGCCGATGGCGGCCAGGATGCGGCCCAGGTTCGGGTCGGAGGCGAAGAACGCCGTTTTCACCAGCGGCGAATGGGCGATGGAATAGGCGATCTTGCGGCACTCTTCCACGTTGCGGCCGTCTTCCACGGTCACGGTCATGAACTTGGTGGCGCCTTCGCCGTCGCGCACGATGGCTTGCGCGAGAAAAGTAGACAGTTCGGTCACGGCAGCGGCCAGTTCAGCGTAGTGCGGCGAATCGATGGAGTCGATGACCAGGCTGCCGGCGCCCGTGGCCACCAGCATGAACGAGTCATTGGTGGAGGTGTCGCCGTCGATGGTGATGCAGTTGAAGGACTTGTCGGCCGCCTGTTTCACCAGCTGGTCCAGCACGGGCTGGACCACGGTGGCGTCAAAGGCAAGGAAGCCCAGCATGGTGGCCATGTTCGGCTTGATCATGCCGGCACCCTTGCTGATGCCCGTCAGGGTCACCGCATGGCCGCCGATGGTGACCGTGCGCGAACCGGCTTTCGGCTGCGTGTCGGTGGTCATGATGGCTTCGGCGGCCGAGAACCAGTTGTCCGATGTCAGTGCGGCGACGGCTTGCGGCAAGCCGGCGACCAGGCGCTGCACGGGCAGCGGTTCCAGGATCACGCCCGTGGAAAACGGCAGGATTTGCTGCGGCGTGCAGCCCAGCAGCTCGGCCAGCGCGGCGCAGCTGGCCTGCGCGTCGGCCAGGCCCGATTCGCCCGTGCCCGCGTTCGCGTTGCCCGTGTTGACCAGCAGCGCGCGGATCGGCGCGGCGCCGGCCGTCACGGCCGCCAGGTTGGCTTTCGAGATTTGCACGGGTGCGGCGCAGAAGCGGTTCAGGGTGAACACGCCGGCCACGGTGGCCGTCGGCGCCAGTTTCAATACCAGCAAATCCTTGCGGTTGGGTTTCTTGATGCCGGCTTCGGCAACACCGATTTCAATGCCGGAGACGGCTTTCAAGTCGACGGCGACGGGCTTGGGAGAATTGACGGCCATAGGAGTTCTTCTGCGAGGGAAAATGGAAGCGCTATTGTAGCGCCTTCGCGCCGCAGGTGAACATGCGGCGAGTGAATAGTGGCGGCGGGCACGGCAGCGTCGAAGCGGACTGGCAGCATGGCCAGGCTTGCGATTTATCAGAACCATGCCGCCAGGCGACGCTAAGATGGAAGAACCGATGATCGCGGGTCTGGCGCAAGCGCCCAGGGAGACGTCATGGCGCACGGCAAATCATTTCGAAGCCAGGGGAAGGGAACGGTGCGCTCATATCTGCCGCACTTGCTGTGCCTGCTTGGCCTGTCAGCCGGGCTGACGGCATGCACGGCACCGCGCGGCACCGCCGGCAGCGCCGCCCTGCCTGCGCCCGCTGAACAGGCAACTGCGCCGCCGGCCGTCCACGCGCCGCCAGCCCAGGATGCCCCGCGTCCTGACGCGCAAGCTCCTGCACCTCCGGCAGTCCCAGTCCCGCCGCCCGGCGACACGGCCCGACAGCCCGAAAACAGCCGCTGGAGCAGTTCATGGCCTGGTCTGGGCGGGCTGTTCGGCAACCTCGGCAAGCTTGGCGGCGCAACCATCGGCGCAGGCCACGCCAAGACCAAGGCCGCCCCGCCCGTCAAGGCCAATGGGGAGAGCGGCGCCACGCAAGTCACCGTGTACTATGCCACCGACAGGCAATACCAGCCGGAGCACAACAACTATGGCTGGCAGCCCAACCGCGCAGCCCCCTATCTTACCTACGGCAGCGTGCAGGTGAGCATCCCCGACAAAAGGGCGCCGGGCGAGCTGCCGCTGCCGCCCTGGTACGCCATCCTGGCCGGCGACGATGCGCAAAAATATGTGCTGATCCAGGGAGTTACACGCCTGTCGCGGGCGGACTTTCTCGCCACCGTCCAGGCCAGGATACGGGCTGCCCCGGAACGGCACGCCGCCTTCATCTACATCCATGGCTACAGCAACTCCTTCGACGATGCGGCCCGGCGCACGGCGCAGATGGCGGTCGACCTCGATATCGGCGCCCTGCCCGTCTTCTACAGCTGGCCGTCGAAAGGCACTTTCGCCGGCTATGAATTCGACGAAAATTCCGCCGAATGGACCCAGGCGCACCTGCAGGCCTTCCTCGCCGACTTCGCCGAGCACTCCTCCGCCACCGATATCTACATCATCGCCCACAGCATGGGTAACCGTCCCATGACCGTGGCCCTGGCCAACCTGCTGGAAAAACGCCCCGACCTGCTGCCCCGGTTCAAGCAGGTCGTGCTGGCCGCGCCCGACATCAATGCCGACGTCTTCCGCGACCAGATCGCCCCCCGCTTCGCCAGCCTCAAGCTCCCCGCCACCCTGTACGCGTCCGCGAACGACAAGGCCATGCGCGCATCCTACAGCTTTGCCGACTGGGACCGCATAGGCGACATCCGCGGCCCCGTCGTCGGTATCCCCGGCATGGAACTCGTCGATGCCTCCGCCGTCATCATGAACTTCATGGGCCATGATTACTTCGCCAGCAACCGCGTCCTGCTGACCGACATCGCCACCATGATCAAGACGGGGCAGCGGGCAAAGAACCGCGGCGGCCTGAAAGGCATACCATCGCAGGCGCCGCAGTACTGGGCGTTTCCCTGAGCGGGCGGCCACGCGCGGCAGGCAAAAAAAAACGGAGACCGCAGTCTCCGTTTTCTTCAAGCCGATACCACCGGCTTAGGCCAGCTTGCCATGGCAAGCCTTGTACTTTTTGCCGCTGCCGCAAGGGCATGGATCGTTGCGGCCCACTTTGACGCCCATGCTCACGCTCATGTCGTCGACGTTATCCATGTTGCCGCCAGGCGCAGGTGCCAGCAGTTCTTCCGGCGCCGCGTTCGGGTCGAATTCGGCGTGCTGGTAGTGCACGTTTTCCACGTGCGACTGCTGCATCGCCTGTTCGGCCGCATCGACTTCTTCGCGCGACTGGATACGTACCGTCATCACGTGCTTCGTGACGTCGTTCTTGATCATGTCGAGCATCTGGCCAAACAGTTCGAACGCTTCGCGCTTGTATTCCTGTTTCGGATTCTTCTGCGCATAGCCGCGCAGGTGAATACCCTGGCGCAGGTGATCGAGCGCCGCCAGATGTTCGCGCCAGTGGCTGTCCACGCTTTGCAGCATGACATTGCGTTCAAAGCCGCCAAACGATTCCTTGCCGACGATGTCGATCTTCGACTGGTACACGGCGTCGGCCGCGGCCAGCACTTTTTCCAGGATTTCTTCGTCCGTCAGGGTCGGATCGGCTTCCAGCATTTCATGCAGCGGCAAATCGATCAGCCACTCGCTGGACAAGGTCTTTTCCAGGCCCTTGATATCCCACTGCTCTTCCACCGATTCCTGCGGCACGTACTGGTGCACCAGGTCGGTGAACACGCCGTGGCGCAGGGACGCGATCATGTCCGAAATGTCGGTCGTTTCCAGCAGCTCGTTACGCTGCTGGTAGATGACCTTGCGCTGGTCGTTGGCGACGTCATCGTATTCCAGCAACTGCTTGCGGATGTCGAAGTTGCGCGCTTCCACCTTGCGCTGGGCCGACTCGATCGAACGCGAGACGATGCCTGCCTCGATCGGTTCGCCTTCCGGCATTTTCAGGCGGTCCATCACGGCGCGCACGCGGTCGCCCGCGAAGATGCGCAGCAGCGCGTCGTCGAGCGACAGGTAGAAGCGGGACGAACCCGGATCGCCCTGGCGGCCGGCACGGCCGCGCAGCTGATTGTCGACGCGGCGCGATTCGTGGCGTTCGGTACCGATGATGTGCAAGCCGCCCGCATTGACCACGTGGTCGTGCAGCGACTGCCATTCATCGCGCAGCTTCTGCGCCTGCGCCGCTTTTTCGGCGTCGCTCAGCTCAGGATTGGCTTCGATGAACTTGATCTGGTTTTCCACGTTGCCGCCCAACACGATGTCGGTACCGCGACCGGCCATGTTGGTGGCGATGGTGATGGCTTTCGGACGGCCTGCCTGGGCGATGATTTCCGCTTCGCGGGCATGCTGCTTCGCGTTCAGCACGTTATGCGGCAAACCGGCCTTGGTCAGGATGCCAGACAGCAATTCCGAGTTCTCGATCGAGGTCGTGCCCACCAGCACGGGCTGGCCGCGCTCGTAGCAGTCACGGATGTCGTTCAACATCGCGTTGTACTTTTCCGCCGAGGATTTGTAGACCTGATCCTGGCGGTCCTTGCGCTGCAGCGGACGGTTTTGCGGAATCACGACCGTTTCCAGGCCATAGATTTCCTGGAATTCGTAGGCTTCCGTATCGGCCGTACCCGTCATGCCGGCCAGCTTGGCGTACATGCGGAAGTAGTTCTGGAAGGTGATCGAGGCCAGGGTCTGGTTCTCGTTCTGGATCTTCACGCCTTCCTTCGCTTCGACAGCCTGGTGCAGGCCATCGGACCAGCGGCGGCCCGTCATCAGACGGCCCGTGAATTCATCGACGATCACCACTTCATTGTTCTGCACCACATAGTGCTGATCCTTGAAGTACAGGGCATGCGCGCGCAGGGCCGCATACAGGTGGTGCACGAGGGTGATGTTGGCCGAATCGTACAGCGAGGCGCCTTCCGGCAGCAGGCCCATTTCCATCAGGATGCGCTCGGCCTTTTCGTGGCCCGCTTCCGTCAGCAGCACCTGGTGCGCTTTTTCATCCTTGGTGTAGTCGCCCGGCACTTCCACTTTACCCTTGCCATCCGGCGTTTCTTCGCCGATCTGCAGGGTCAGCAGACTTGGGACTGCATTGATCTTGTGATACAGGTCCGTGTGGTTCTCGGCCTGGCCCGAAATGATCAGCGGCGTACGCGCTTCATCGATCAGGATCGAGTCGACTTCATCGACGATGCCGAAGTTCAGGCTGCGCTGCACGCGCTCGCGCGCTTCGTAGACCATGTTGTCACGCAGGAAGTCGAAACCGAATTCATTGTTCGTGCCATACGTGATGTCCGAGGCGTACGCCTGCTGCTTGGCGCTGTGCTCCATCTGCGACATGTTCACGCCCGTCGACAGACCCAGCCAGCCATACAGGCGACCCATGGTCTCGGCATCGCGCTGCGCCAGGTAATCATTGACGGTGACGATGTGCACGCCCTTGCCCGACAAGGCATTCAGGTAGGCGGGCAAGGTAGCCATCAGGGTCTTGCCCTCGCCCGTGCCCATCTCTGCGATCTTGCCAAAGTGCAAGACCATGCCGCCGATCATCTGCACGTCGAAGTGGCGCATGCGCAGGACGCGCTTGCTGGCCTCGCGGCAGACGGCAAATGCTTCCGGCAACAGGGCGTCGAGCGATTCGCCAGCGGCGATGCGTTCCTTGAAGGCAGGCGTCTTCGCTTGCAGCTCGGCATCCGACAGCTTTTCGATGACCGGCTCGAGCGCATTGATCTCGCGTACCGTTTTTTGGTATTGCTTGAGCAGCCGCTGGTTGCGGCTACCGAAAATCTGGGTCAGTAATGACATGCTTGAATTCTTGAAAAAACGCCGTTAAAAAAAGCTCGGTAGGGAACAACGAGGTAAGCATCGTGTCACCGCACGGAGTTCGACTATGGCAAAAGACGATGATTTTATCATGCGTTCCCGACATGGTTGGGGTAATGCGCCATATAACAATAGCTTAATGACAAACAAATGGCAGAAATTGCGGACATTTTCCATGCTGTAAGGCAAGACCCACAGCCCGCCAGGGTTTCCGCGGCCGCCCCGCTCGTCAGGCGCGGGCCACTTGTGATATGTTTCGCCCATGCGAACTCCCACTTACTCTCCGGCGCCGCGCCGCGGCTACGGCTTTGCCCGCTCTGGCCCTGCCGTCACGGGCGCGACAGACTTTCTGCGCGGCAATGCGACGATGGCATCCCTGATGCCCACCGTCCAGCGCCTGGCCGCCCTGCAAAAAGACTGCGCCAAGGCCCTGCCGGTGATGTTCGAGCACTGCGATATCCTGCAGTTCGAAGGCGGCCAGCTGGTGCTGGCGACGCCGAACGCGGCGCTGGCGGCCAAGCTCAAGCAACAATTGCCGAAACTGCAAGGGGAACTGGAAAGAAAGGGCTGGCAGATTTCCGCCATCAAGCTGAAAGTGCAAGTGATCAAGAGCATCGCGCCCATCGTGCATACGCGGGCGCTGGTCTTGCCGGAAAAAGCCATGTCCGCCCTGGAAGAGCTGAGCGCGGCCCTGCCCGCATCGAAGCAGAACGAGCAACTGATCGCGGCGCTGCGCAGTTTAGTGCGCCACCACCGCGAAGCAAAAGATTAAGAACACCATGCGGCGTCTTGACACCTCAGAAAACCGTAACGAGCGGAAGGGAGAGGTGGCTAAGAAGCGCAACTGTGCTAAAGCACAGTGAGCATCGCAGGCCGGAAATCGGTCCGCGCAGTAGGTTTAATGAGGTCTCCCTCAGGTAAGCGACCACTCGCGCTGCATTTGCCGTAAATACGACTGCGGCGCTTCCTCGTTCGTGGCGAACGAGACGATTTCATACGCATCGGGCTGCTCCAGCAGTGCCAGCAGCAGCTGGTTGTTCAGCGCGTGGCCTGACTTGTGCGCCGTGTAGTAGGCCAGCAAGGGGTGTCCCACCAGATACAGGTCGCCGATGGCGTCGAGAATCTTGTGGCGCACGAACTCGTCTTCATAGCGCAAGCCGTCCGCATTCAGGATGCGGTACTCGTCCATGACGATGGCGTTTTCCAGCGAACCGCCGCGCGCCAGGCCCATGCCGCGCAAACTTTCCACGTCCTGCATGAAGCCAAAGGTGCGGGCGCGCGCCACGTCGTGCACGTAGGACACGTCGCCGAAGTCCACTGAAGCGCGCTGCATCGTGCCATCGACGGCCGGATGATTGAATTCGATGAAGAAATCGAGCTTGAAGCCGTCGTACGGTGACAATCGCGCCCATTTCTCCGCATCGCCCTTGCCGTGACGTACTTCCACGGGTTTGATGACCTTGATGAATTTCTTCGGTGCTTCCTGCTCCTCCACCCCCGCCTGCTGCAGCAGGTAGACGAAGGATGAGGCGGAACCGTCCATGATGGGAATTTCTTCCGCATTCACGTCGATATACATGTTATCCACACCCATGCCAGCCGCGGCCGACATCAGATGTTCCACGGTAGAAACCCTGGCGCCATCCTTGATCAGCACGGAGGCCATGCGCGTATCGCCCACGGCCATGGCGCTGGCGGGAAATTCCACGATGGGATCGAGGTCGATGCGGCGAAACACGATGCCCGTGTCGATCGCGGCGGGCCGCAGGGTCAGTTCGACCTTGGTACCAGAATGCAAACCGACACCGATGGTGCGGACCAATTGTTTGATAGTGCGTTGTTTTAACATCTGTCGATTATATCCATTTGGCGTCTTTTCGTTGCGGCGCGGCATGAGCCACGCCAGAAAAACCACAATGCGCCGTCAGGGATGCTCGCTTTCCGCATGCACGGCTTCGCGGCGCACGAGGTAAATGCCGCTGCCGATGATGATGGCCGCGCCGATCAGGGTGTATTGGTCGGGCAAGGCGCGCCACAGCAGCCAGTCCAGGGCCATGCCCCACGCCAGGGCCGAGTATTCGAACGGCGCCACGCTGGATGCCTTGCCATGGCGAAACGCCTCCGTGATGGCCAGCTGTCCCAGGAAACCGCTGACGGACAGGCCTGCCAGCAGCCACCAGTCGTCGTGGCGGATGCTCACCCACTCATGCGCCGACAGTGCCACGCCGCCGATGGCCATCATCACCATCAGCCAGAAGACCATGCTTTCGCTGGCATCCGTGCGGCTGAGGATGCGGCCCGTGACGGCCGAAATGGCGTAGCAGGCGGCCGAACCCAGCACGGCCAGGCCGGCCAGCGAAAAGAATCCCGAACCGTCCGGACGCAGCGCCACCAGCACGCCCAGCAGGCCCACGGCGATGGCGCACCAGCGCGCAAAGTCAACCTTCTCCTTCAAGATAAAGACGGACAGGACCGTGATCAGCAATGGGGCGACGAAGAACAGCGAGTACGTCTCGGCGAGCGACATGCGCTTCAGGCCGTAGGCGAACAGGGTAATCATCAGTACGCCCAGGGCGCCGCGCAGCAGGTGCAGCGGCCAGCGCACCTGCATCACATTGGTAAAAGCGCCGCGGTACAGCAGGTACAGGCAGACGAGCGGCAAGGACGACAGGGCGCGCAGGGCCGTCACCTGCATGGGCGGATAATGGGCGGACAGCAGCTTCATGGCCGTGTCCATCAGGGAAAACATGGCGACGGCGACCAGCATCACGTAGATGCTGCGCAGGTTGGGATTGCGGGGTAACAGGACAGCCTCCTGGCGACAGAGCGGGGCCGTCATCATGGCGACGGCCGGAGCCAGGACAGCATGGCGGGAGCCAGGCAGTCGCCCCGATTATAACAAGCGCCGCCATTTTACATTTTCAAAGGGGCAACTATACGGGCAGCAGCATCACCAGCTTCAGCTCGTGCTGCCGCGCCAGGTGCAAGGTCACCTGATGAAATGCCAGCAAGCCTTGCTGCGGATGCTGGAAGCGGCGCAATCCGCCGTCGCGGCCCTGCACCTGCTGCGCCTCCCACCATTGGCGAAATGGCGCGCTGGCGCCAGCCAGTTCGGCGATCAGGCCGGCCAGCGGCGCCTGATCCGCATGGCGGCCGATATCGGCGCGGAACTCGGCCACCAGCCGCTGCGCCCGTTCGGGCCAGCCGACGACCAGTTCGCGCGCGCCAGCTTCGAGGAACATGAAACGCAGCTGGTTCGGCGTGGCCGCATCGCCATGCAGCCAGCCCGTGAACAAGCCGGCGGCGGCGTCATTCCACGCGACCGCATTCCACGCGCGATCCAGGATGTAGGCGGGTGCCGCAATGGCGGCGACGATGGCGGCCAGCTCGGCTCTAGCAGGCCCATCACCCTCGCCTGCCCCGTGACTCGGGTCATGCTTGTCGGCCACCTCGAACAGGTAGGCGCGCTCGGCCGCACTCAGTTGCAGCACCTGCGCCAGGCGCGCCAGCATCTTGGCCGATGCGGACACGGGCCGCCCCTGCTCCAGCCACGTCAGCCAGGTGGGGCTGACATCGCACAGCTGCGCCAGCTCTTCGCGCCGCAAGCCGGGCGTGCGCCGCCGTCCGCCGCCGGGCAAACCGGCCATGGCGGGCGTGACGGCTTCGCGCCGGGCGCGGATGAATTCAGCGAGTTTGGTGGACATGGCAGAGATGCGTGGTAGTCGATATACCAGTATAAGTTATGGTCTTGTTACAGGATAATTTTATCCTTATTCTGCGTGTACTCACCCATCCACAGGAGAAAATCATGCAGCAGCACGATGTCGTTACCGAACAGTTTGGCAAGACGGCCAATGCCTACCTGAGCAGCGCGGTCCACGCGCAGGGAGCCGACCTGGTGCTGATGCAGGAATGCGCGCGCCGCCATGGCAAGCCGGTGGTGCTGGACCTGGGCTGCGGCGCGGGCCACGCCAGCTTTGCCGTCGCCCCCGTGGCCGCATCCGTCGTCGCCTACGACCTGGCGCAGCCCATGCTCGACGTGGTGGAATGCGCCAGGGTGCAGCGCGGCTTGCACAACATCAGCACGCAGCAGGGCGACGTGGCCCGGCTGCCGTTTGCCGACGCCAGCTTCGACATGGTCGTCACGCGCTTTTCCGCACACCACTGGAACGACGTGGCGGGCGCGCTGGCCGAAGCGTGGCGCGTGCTGCGCCCGAACGGCACCTTGCTGGTAATCGACATCGTGGCGCCGAAAACGGCCCTGTACGACAGCACCTTGCAGGCAGTGGAAATGCTGCGCGACGCCTCGCACGTGCGCGACTACCGCAGCTGCGAATGGGGCGCCAAGTTCGACAACGCGGGCTTCACGCACAGCTTGCGCAGCGTGTGGAAACTGACGATGCAGTTCGACGAGTGGGTGGCGCGCATGCGCACCCCGGTCGAACGCGTGGCGGCCATCCGCAATCTGTTCGACGGCGCGCCCGAGGAAGCGCGGCGCTATTTCGCGCTGCAGGATGATTATTCGTTCAGCATCGACGCGGCCATGTTCGAGGCGACAAAACCGCAGGTGCAATAAAAATGGGGTCGGACCCTTTGGGCCCGACCCCGGATTTTGATTTGGGTTGGTAGCAAGCTTTAGCTGGGCATTAACCCTACATCAATTGCTGGGGCCAGACCCCAAGGGTCTGCCCCCGACCATCAAGCCAGCTGGCCCAGCAGCGTCTCGGCATTCGACACTTCAAACTTGCCGCCCTGCTCGACGTTCAATTGCGTCACGACACCATTGTCGACCAGCATCGAGTAGCGCTGCGAGCGCGTGCCCATGCCGTGCTTGGAGAAATCGGCATCCAGGCCCAGGGCCTTGCTGAAGGCGGCGTTGCCGTCAGCCATCATGCGCACGACGCCGGTAGCTTTCTGGTCGCGGCCCCAGGCGCCCATCACGAACGCGTCGTTGACGGAGATGCACCAGATTTCATCGACGCCCTTGGCCTTCAGGTCGGCGGCGTGCTTGACGTAGCCTGGCACGTGCTGTGCGGAGCAGGTCGGGGTGTAGGCGCCTGGCAGGCCGAAGATGGCGATCTTCTTGCCCTTGACCAGGTCTTGCACGTTGAACGTGTTCGGGCCCAGTGCGCAGCCTTCGGTTTCGCTTTCGATGAATTCAGCCAGGGTGCCTTCTGGCAGGGTGTCGCCGATCTTGATGGTCATGTTGACTCCTTGTGTACTGTCGGTTGAAGACGCTGCCCGCTGCATGGAGCGGACAGCGCCCGTGATCTGGTTCGGCTAGCGTGAAGCTGGCCCAGCGCGATAGTATGCCTGACTTGCCGTATTTGTGCAGAAAACAGCCAGGAAGGCAAAGGCAAACATCAAGAAAACGGATAAAAAAACGGCGGCCCTCAGGCCGCCGTCATTGTTGCTGACATCAGATCACCTCCGGAAACCTAATCACATGAAAAATGCTCAGGGCAAGGCGCATGGCCGAAGACAGTACGACTGTACGGCAAGGCTATGCAACGCCGCCATGGGCTTTTTTCACTGTGATTAGTCGGCTTGTTTGCGCAGGAACGCTGGAATGTCGTACGTTTCCATACCGTTCTTCTCCATCGCGCGCACCTGCTCGGAAGCCGATTCGCGGCGCCATACGGCCGGTGCCTTCATGCCATCGAAACCGGCTGCCGGCGTGGCCACGCCCACGGTGGTCGTCGCCGCCTGCGCGCCGCCCATCGCCGCCGACGGGGTCAGCGGGCCGTTGTGGGTGCCGGTGCGCAGCACTTGCTGCGGTACCAGCTGGATGTTTTTCTTCGCGCGGCCCAGGCCCGTCGCCACCACGGTGACGCGGATATCGTCGCCCATGGCGTCGTCGTAGGCGATGCCTTGCGCGATCGACGCGTCCGGCGCCGCAAACGCGCGCACGGCGGCCATGACTTCCTTGATCTCCTTGCCCTTCAAGCCACGGCTGGCCGTGACGTTGACCAGCACGCCGCGCGCGCCGGACAGGTCGATACCGTCCAGCAGCGGCGAAGCGACGGCCTGCTCGGCAGCGATGCGCGCGCGGTCGACGCCGGATGCCGTCGCCGTGCCCATCATGGCCTTGCCCTGCTCGCCCATGATGGTTTTCACGTCGTTGAAGTCGACGTTGATATGGCCTGGCACGTTGATGATCTCGGCGATGCCGGCCACCGCGTTGTTGAGCACATCATCGGCGTGCTGCATCCATTCCAGCATGCTTTCGTCTTCGTAGATCTCTTCCAGCTTTTCATTCAGGATGATGATCAGCGAATCGACGTGCAGCGACAGCTGTTCCAGTCCTTCGTCGGCGATATCCATGCACTTCTGGCCTTCGTACGAGAATGGCTTGGAAACCACGGCCACCGTCAGCGCACCCAGTTCCTTGGCCACTTCGGCCACGATGGGAGCGGCGCCCGTGCCCGTGCCGCCGCCCATGCCGGCAGCGATGAAGACCATGTGCGCGCCGCGCAGCGAGTCGGCGATGCGCGTGCGCGATTCTTCCGCCAATTGACGGCCGACGGCCGGCTTCATCCCGGCGCCCAGACCCGTATCGCCGATCTGGATGATGTTGTGGGCCTTCGAGGTTGACAGGGCCTGTGCGTCGGTATTGGCGGCAATGAACTCCACGCCCGACATGCCTTTGTTGATCATGTGTTGGACTGCATTGCCACCCGCACCGCCGACGCCGACGACCTTGATGACGGTACCTAAAGCTGTGTTATCGACCATATCGAACTCCATGATGTGCTCCTATCAGAATGCGGTTTCCAAGCGCCAGGCCTCATATTGGTAGGAGAACTGGAGATTGAAAACTGCGGTTAAATATAAAATTAAGTTATGTGTGTTTACCTGCGATGCTGCCAAAAAACCTGTGCTGCCGGGCGAAAATCATGCCCTTAAAAATTCCCTAAAAACCATTCCTTCATACGCTGCCAGACTGCCTTCACCGAGCCGTCCTGACGCGTCACGATGTGACCGCGCAGGTATTGCTTTT
The DNA here is from genome assembly GCA_023014455.1 of Amanita exitialis. Classification (NCBI taxonomy): domain Eukaryota; kingdom Fungi; phylum Basidiomycota; class Agaricomycetes; order Agaricales; family Amanitaceae; genus Amanita; species Amanita exitialis. The sequence goes on along the minus strand of JAEBUR010000041.1, from coordinate 39,972 downwards.
TCGCTTCCAGCAGCAGGCCAAGTACCGTGGCATAGCGCGGGCTGCGCACCACGTCGGCCAGCTGGCCCCGATACTCGGGCGTGCCCAGGCGCGCCGGCTTCAGGAAAATGTCTTCCGCCATTTCCACCATGCCAGGCATGATGGAGGTGCCGCCCGTGAGCACGATGCCCGACGACAGCACGCCTTCGTAACCGGATTCGCGCACCACCTGGTGCACCATGGCGAACAGCTCTTCGACGCGCGGTTCGATCACGGCGGCCAGCGCCTGGCGCGACAGGTTGCGCGGGCCGCGGTCGCCCAGGCCAGGCACTTCCAGTGATTCGCCGGGATCGGCCAGAACCTGCTTGGCCACGCCATAGCGGATCTTGATTTCTTCCGCTTCCGCGGTCGGGGTGCGCAAGGCCATGGCGATGTCGTTGGTGATCTGGTCGCCGGCGATGGGAATGACTGCCGTATGGCGGATCGCGCCATCGGAGAACACCGCCACATCGGTCGTGCCGCCGCCGATGTCGATCAGCACCACGCCAAGTTCCTTTTCATCGGGCGTGAGCACGGCGTCGGCCGAAGCCATCGGCTGCAGGATCAGGTCCGACACTTCCAGGCCGCAGCGGCGCACGCACTTGACGATGTTCTGCACCGCCGACACGGCGCCGGTGACGATATGCACCTTCACCTCCAGGCGGATGCCGCTCATGCCGATAGGCTCGCGCACATCTTCCTGGCTGTCGACGATGAACTCTTGCGGCACCGTGTGCAGCAATTGCTGATCGGTCGGAATGTTAACCGCTTTTGCCGTCTCGATGACGCGCGCCACGTCGGTCGCCGTCACTTCCTTGTCCTTGATGGCCACCATGCCGCTGGAATTGAAGCTGCGGATATGACTGCCGGCGATGCCCGCATACACATTGCGGATCTTGCAGTCGGCCATCAACTCGGCCTCTTCCAGCGCGCGCTGGATGGACTCCACCGTGGCCTCGATATTGACCACCACGCCTTTTTTCAGGCCCTTCGATTCGTGCTGGCCCAGCCCGATCACTTCGTGGCGCCCGTCGGACATCACTTCGGCTACCACCGCCACCACTTTCGAGGTGCCGATGTCGAGGCCGACGATCAGGTTTTTCGCGTCTTTTGTCATTTCTGTCGCCTAGTTTTTGGGCTAATAATTAATTGATTAATTGGGTATTCGGTCAAGCCGGTTTTTTAATCGGACTGCTGTTCTTTTTCTTCATCACTGGCCTGCCATCCTTGCCTTCCGCCGGTATCACGAGGCCAGCGGAACTCAAGGCCAAGCCATTCTGGTAGCGCATGTCGATCGTGTCGATATTTTCCAGGCGACTCGCCAGCTGCGGATAAATCCCCACCAGCCGGTCGACCCGCGCCTTCAGGGTCGTATGATTCTGCTCGCGCCCCAGCGCCACGCTCATGCCGTTATTCAGTTTCACGGTCCACGCGTAACGGCTCGACAGCGACAGGCTTTCCGGCACCATCTTCAGCGGTGCAAACCATTTTTCCAGCTGCACGTAGGTGGCCAGCACTTCCTTCTCGCTGCCGTCCGGGCCCGAAAACGCGGGCAGTTCATGGTCGTCTTCCGCTTCGGCCACATTGGCCGTAAACACGTCGCCCTTGACCGACAGCAGGCGTCCATCCTCGCCCCACGTGCCCAGCGCCTCGTGTTCTTCCAGCGCCACGATCAGCTGGTTGGGCCACTCGCGGCGCACGCTGGCGCGGCGCACCCAGGGCACCGCCTCGAACACGCCGCGCACGCTTTCCAGGTTGGTCGTGAAAAAATTGCCCTTGATGCGCCCCAAGGTGCCACTGCGCAGGGTCAGGTAATTCACGTGGCGCAGGCCCTTGTCGTCCGCGCTTTCCACCTTGATGGTGCGCAGGTCGAACATGGGACGCTGCGATACCCACCAGACGCCGGCCGCCACGCACACGACCAGAACCGCGGCCAGCAAGCCGTTGGCAGTCGTATTCAGGCTTTTAGCGTCATGCCACATATCAGTGCTGTCCCTTGTGCATTTTCAGGCGCGCGCCGGAGACGATTTCCAGGCACAGGTCTTCATAGCTGATGCCCACCGCGCGCGCCGCCATCGGCACGAGCGAATGGCCCGTCATGCCGGGCGAGGTATTCACCTCCAACAGGAACAGTTTGCTGTCGGCCGCGCGCATCAGCACATCGACTCGTCCCCATCCTTCGCAGCCAAGGGCACGGTAGGCTTCCACAGCAATGCGCTCCATCTCCGCCACGATCGCCGGGTCCAGCTGCGGCGGGCAGAAATACTGCGTATCGTCGGTAAAATACTTGTTCTGATAGTCGTAATTGCCTTGCGGGGCGACGATTTCAATCGGCGGCAGCGCGCGCGCCGTGGCGCCCTTGCCCAGGATCGCCACGGTGAACTCGCGACCCTGGATGAATTCCTCTGCCAGCACCGAATCATCGAGGCCGGCGGCGATATCGTAGGCCGCCTGGAAGGCCGAGGCCTCCTTGACAGTCGTGATGCCGATGCTCGAGCCTTCGTGCGGCGGCTTGACGATCAGCGGCAAGCCCAGTTCCGCTGCCACCTTGGCCAGGTCGGAGCTGTCGTCCAGCACAGCGTACTGCGGCGTCGGCAGCTTGTGCATCAGCCAGATCATCTTGGTATAGACCTTGTCCATGCCCACGGCGCAAGCCATCACGCCGCTGCCCGTGTAGGGAATGCCCAGCTGTTCCAGCGCGCCCTGCAGGCTGCCGTCTTCGCCGAAGCGGCCATGCAGCGCGATGAAGACGCGGTCAAATTTTTCAGCGGCCAGTTCGGCCAGGCTGCGCTCGCCCGTGTCGAAGCCATGCGCATCCACGCCATGGCTTTTCAGCGCGGCCAGCACGCCCGTGCCGGACATCAGCGACACTTCGCGCTCGGCCGAGCTGCCGCCGAACAGGACGCCGACCTTGCCCAATTGTTTTACATCGATAGCTGAAGCTTGGTTCACATCAGGCCTTTACAGTGTTGGATTGATACGTAGTCAGTTGTTGCGGGATGCCGCTGATGGAGCCCGCACCCATGGTCAGCACGACGTCGCCGTCGCGCGCCACGCTCATGATGGTGTCGGCCATGTCGGTCATGGATTCGACGAAAATCGGTTCGATCTTGCCGCGCGCGCGCAGCGCATGCGCCAGTGCGCGGCCGTCGGCGGCGACGATGGGTGCTTCGCCCGCCGCATACACTTCGGACAGCAGCAGCACGTCGGGCGCGCCCAGCACCTTGACGAAATCCTCGAACAGGTCGCGCGTACGGCTGTAGCGGTGCGGCTGGAACGCCAGCACCAGGCGGCGGCCCGGATAGGCGGCGCGCGCGGCGGCCAGAGTCACTTCCGTTTCCACCGGATGGTGGCCGAAATCGTCGACCAGGGCGAAGCTGCCGCCATTTGGCAGCGCCACGTCGCCATAGCGCGTGAAGCGGCGGCCCACTCCGGAAAACTCCGCCAAGCCCTGCTGCGTGGCGCTGTCGGCGATGCCGATTTCGCGCGCGATGGCAATCGCCGAGCAGGCATTCTGCACATTGTGCATGCCGGGCTGGTTCAGCACCACGTCGAGGTCGGGATAGCCTTCCTGCAGCACGGTGAAATGCATTTCCAGGCCCACGGCGCGCGCATTGATGGCGCGCACTTGCGCGTCTTCCGCGAAACCGTAGGTAGTGACCGGCTTGGTGACGGACGGAATGATGGCGCGCACGTGCGGATCATCGATGCACAGCATGGCGCGGCCATAGAACGGCAGGCGATGCGTGAACTGCACGAAAGCCTGCTTGAGCTTTTCGAAATCGTGCTCGTAGGTGTCCATGTGATCGGCGTCGATATTCGTGATCACTTCGATCATCGGCGTCAGGTTCAGGAACGAGGCATCCGATTCATCGGCTTCGGCCACCAGGTAGTCGCCCGAACCCAGCTTGGCGTTCGCGCCGGCGCTGGTCAAACGGCCGCCGATGACGAAAGTCGGGTCGAGACCGCCCTGCGCCAGCACGGAGGCCACCAGGCTGGTCGTCGTCGTCTTGCCATGCGTGCCGGCGATCGCGATGCCGCGCTTCAGACGCATCAATTCACCGAGCATCACGGCGCGTGGCACCAGCGGGATCTTGCGCGCGCGCGCGGCCGCCACTTCCGGATTGTCCTGCGGGACAGCGCCCGACGTCACCACCGCATCGGCGTCGCCGATATTTTCCGCCGCGTGACCGAGCATGACGGTCGCGCCCAGGCTTGCCAGGCGCTGCGTTGCCGCATTGCTGCCCAGGTCGGAGCCCGACACCTTGTAGCCCAGGTTGACCAGCACTTCGGCGATGCCGCTCATGCCGCTGCCGCCAATGCCGACAAAGTGGATATTGTTTACTTTATGCTTCACAGAGCTAACCTCATGCCAGTTTTTCCAATACGTGTGCGATCGCCTCATTGGCGTCGCGCTTGCCTGCTGCCAGTGCCGCCTGCGCCATCCGCTGGCAGCTATCGCGGCTCAGCGATGCCAGCAGGGCGCTCAGCGACGCCGCACTCATTTCCATCTGCGGCAAATGAATCGCCGCGCCTTGTTTCGCCATCCACTGCGCGTTGTCGCGCTGGTGGCTGGTAGTCGACGCCACCAGGGGCACCAGCACGCTGGCCACGCCGGCCGCCGTCAGCTCCGACAGGGTGATCGCGCCAGCGCGGCAGATCACCAGGTCCGCTTCGGTATATGCCTTGGCCATGTCGTCGATGAAGTCGACCACATTGGCTTGCACGCCCGCCTGCGCATACGCGGCATGCAGGGCGTCGATATTCTTCTTGCCCGACTGGTGCGTCACCAGCGGACGCTCGCCTTCGGGCATCAGGGCCAGCGCGGCAGGCAGACTGTCGTTCAGCGCCTTCGCACCCAGGCTGCCCCCCACCACCAGGATGCGCAGCGGCCCGCTGCGACCCGCAAAGCGCGCGGCCGGCGGCGCCATGGCCAGAATCTCGGCGCGCACGGGGTTGCCCGTGACGACGGCCTTGCCCGCGGCGCTGCCGAAATCGGCGGGAAAGCCGAAGCATACTTGCTGCGCCAGTGGAACCAGCGTCTTGTTCGACAGCAGCAACGCGGCGTCGGCATTGACCAGCACCAGCGGCACACCCTTCAGGCGCGCCATCAGACCGCCCGGCACAGTGACGTAGCCGCCCATGCCCATCACCACGTCCGGCTTGCGGCGCGCGATGAAGCGGCGGATGGCAAAGAAACTGGCCAGCATCCTGAAGCCGCCCTTGACCGTGTGCGCCAAGCCCTTGCCGCGCATGCCGGAGAAGGCGATGGCGTCCATGGGAATGCCGCTCTTCGGCACCAGGTCCTGCTCCATGCCGTGGGTCGTGCCCAGCCAACTCACTTCCCAGCCGCGCGCGCGCATGGTTTGCGCGATCGCCAGGCCAGGGAAAATATGGCCGCCGGTGCCGGCCGCCATGATCATCAGTCTTTTCGTCGGTTTCAATGTCGTTACATTAGTCATAGCCGGCCTCCGCGCATCAGGATCCGGTTTTCGTAATCGATGCGCAGCAAAATCGCCAGGCCGATACAGTTAATCAGTACGCCCGTGCCGCCATAACTCATCAAGGGCAAGGTCAGGCCCTTGGTCGGCAGCAGGCCCAGGTTTACGCCCATGTTGATGAAGGTCTGCACGCCGATCCAGATGGCGATGCCTTTCGCCGTCAGGCCCGCGAACGTCTGGTCGATGGCGATCGCCTGACGGCCGATATCGAAGGCGCGCTTGATGATCCAATAGAACAGGCCGATCACGACCAGCACGCCCACCAGGCCCAGTTCCTCGCCGATCACGGCGAGCAAAAAGTCCGTGTGCGCTTCGGGCAGGTAATGCAGTTTTTCCACGCTGCCGCCCAGGCCCACGCCAAACAGTTCGCCGCGCCCGAAGGCGATCAGCGAGTGCGTCAGCTGGTACGCCTTGTTCAGCGCATTGTCTTCCTGCCACGGGTCGAGATACGCAAAAAACCGCTCGCGGCGGAATTTCGACAGGGCGATGATGGTGACGAAGATCGCCGTCAGCATGGCGCCGATGCCGCCGAACCAGATGGCGTTGACGCCGCCCAAAAACAAAATGCCCATGGCGATGCAGACGATCACGCCGAAGGCGCCCAGGTCAGGCTCCATCAGCAGCAGCAGGCCGACGAAGCTCACGGCCAGCGCCATCGGCATGAAGCCCTTGGTCAGCTTGTGCATGTATTCCTGCTTGCGCACCGTGTAGTCGGCCGCGTACAGCACCATCACCACCTTCATCAGCTCGGACGGCTGCGGACGCAGGCCCGGCAGGTTCAGCCAGCGGCGCCCGCCGTTGACGGACACGCCCAGGCCCGGTATCAGCACCATCACCAGCAGCACCAGGGTGCCGATGAACAGCCACGGGGCGATCTTTTGCCAGGTGGCGATGCGGATGCGGAACACCATCGCCCCGACGATGATCGACACGCCGATGAACAGCGCCTGGCGTACGACAAAATAATTGTTCGTGTAGGCGGCGAACTTGCGTGCGTCCGACAGCGAAATCGACGCCGAGTACACCATCACCATGCCCAGCAACATAAGCAGCAGCACCACCCACACCAGCGGCTGGTCGTATTCCATCATCTTCGACTGCCGCGCGCGGCCGTCCAGCGGCTTGGCAGCCGAGCCGGAACCGAAGCGGAATGGCAGTTGGAAGGCCATCAGATATCCTGTCCGTTTTCCAGGGCGATGTCGCGCACGGCGTCGACAAACACCTGCGCCCGATGCGCATAGTTCTTGAACATGTCCATGCTGGCGCACGCGGGCGACAGCAGCACCGCGTCACCGGCCAGCGCCAGGCTGCTGGTGCGCTTGACGGCTTCCGGCAAGGTGGCGCAGTCGAGAATGTCGACGCCGGACGGCTCGAGCGCGGCGCGCAAGGCCGGCGCATCGCGGCCGATCAGTACCACGGCACGCACGTAGCGCGACACGGGTTCGGCCAGCGGCGAGAAGTCCTGCCCCTTGCCATCGCCGCCGGCGATCAGCACCAGGCGCTGCTCGGCGCCGCCGAAGGCCTTGCCCAGGCCGGACAGGGCCGCGACGGTCGCGCCCACATTCGTGCCCTTGCTGTCGTCGTAATACTCGACGTCGTTGACGGCGGTGATCAGTTCCACCCGGTGCGGCTCGCCCTGGTATTCGCGCAAGCCATGCAGCAGCGGCGCAAACGGCAGGCCGATGGCACGGCACAGGGCCAGCGCCGCCAGCGCATTCGCCGCATTGTGCTGGCCACGGATCTTCAGCGCATCGGCCGGCATCAGTTTTTTCGCCATCGTCGGCACCGGCTCCGGCGCCGGATCATTCTTCCTGCGCTTCTTCTCGATCACTTCTTCGCTGGGCACGGCTTGCGCCAGCCAGAAGATGCCCCGTTCATTGACCAGGCCAAAGCTGTCCACTTCCGCCGGTTCGCCCGTGCCGAAGGTGACAGTCTCGCGCAGCGGATCGGCCATGTGCATGACCAGCGCGTCATCGCGGTTCAAGATGCGCACGGTCTCGTCGCCGAAGATGCGCGCCTTGTCGGCAGCGTAGGCAGCCATGTCGCCATGCCAGTCCAGGTGGTCCTGCGACAGGTTCAGCACCGTGGCCGCATCGGCCTGCAGGCTGAAGGTCGTGTGGAGCTGGAAGCTGGACAGCTCCAGTATCCACGCCTGCGGCAAGGTGCTGGCGACAGGTTCCGCCGCTGCCTCGCCCGCTCCTGCTTCTGCGACAGCAGGCTGCGGCGCGGGCTCGGCATCCAGCACTTCGCGCAGCACGTCGAGCGCCGCCGGACTGATATTGCCGGCCACGCGCGTGGCCAGGCCTGCGCGTTCGCACAACAGCCCGACCAGGCTGGTGACGGTGGTCTTGCCATTCGTGCCCGTGATGGCGACGACTTTCGGCGCATAGCCGCGTTCCGCCTTCAAGGCGGCCAGCGCTTGCGCGAACAGTTCGATCTCGCCCCACACGGGGATGTTTTTCCCGGCGGCGGCCGGCGCGACAGCAGCCAGTTCACGGTGCGGTGCCAGGCCGGGGCTGACGGCGACGAAATCGACGCCATCGAGCAAATCCGCCGTGAAGGCGCCGGCGATGAACTGCGCCTGCGGCACGGCGGCCTGCAGGGCCGCCAGGCGCTCCGGCGCTTCCCGCGTATCGGCCACGCGCACGGCTGCGCCGCCGCGTGCCAGCCACAGGGCCATAGCCAGGCCCGACTCCCCGAGGCCCAGTACCAGTGCGGTTTGATTGAGGTACATCATCAGCGCAGCTTCAAGGTGGTCAGGCCGAGCAGCACCAGCATCATGGTGATGATCCAGAAACGCACGACAACCTGCGTCTCTTTCCAGCCTTTTTGTTCAAAATGGTGATGCAGTGGCGCCATCAGGAAGACGCGGCGGCCTGCACCATAGCGTTTCTTGGTGTATTTGAACCAGACGACCTGGATGATCACGGACAGCGTTTCGACGACGAAGATGCCGCCCATGATGAACAGGACGATTTCCTGGCGCACGATGACGGCGATGGTGCCCAGTGCGCCGCCCAGTGCCAGCGCGCCCACGTCGCCCATGAAGACCTTGGCGGGATGCGTGTTATACCAGAGGAAGGCCAGGCCGGAACCGGCCAGCGCGCCGCAGAAGATCACCAGCTCGCCGGCGCCCGGAATGTGCGGGATGAACAGGTAGCGCGCATACGTGGCGTTGCCCGTCAGGTAGGCGAACAGGCCCAGGGCCGTGCCCACCATCACGGTCGGCATGATGGCCAGGCCGTCCAGGCCATCCGTGAAGTTGACGGCGTTGCTGGTGCCGACGATAACGCAGTAGGTCAGCGCGATGAAGCCCCATACGCCCAGCGGATAGCTGATGGTCTTGAAGAACGGGACGATCAGGTCGGCCTTCGGCGGCAGATTCATGGCAAAGCCCGACTGCACCCAGGCGTAGATCAGGTTCCACACGTGGCCGGCGTCCGGTTCCGACACGGAGACGGAGAACGCCAGGTAGAAGGCGGCGACGATGCCGATCAGCGACTGCCAGAAGTATTTTTCGCGCGAACGCATGCCTTCCGGGTCCTGGTGCACCACCTTGCGGTAGTCATCGGCCCAGCCGACTGCGCCAAAGCCCAGCGTGACGATCAGCACGGGCCAGATGAAGCGGTTCGACAGGTCGGCCCACAGCAAGGTGGAAATGCCGATGGCGATCAGGATCAGCACGCCGCCCATGGTGGGGGTGCCGTGTTTTTTCAGGTGCGTTTGCGGACCGTCCGTGCGCACGGCCTGGCCGACCTTCATGCGCGTGAGCATGCGGATCACGGCGGGACCGGCGCACAGGCCGATCAGAATCGCCGTCAACGTGGCGAAGACGGCGCGGAAAGTGATGAAGTTAAAGACCCGCAGTGGGCCAATGTCGTCCTGGAAATAATGAGCGAGCCAGAGCAGCATGATTAGTGAGCTTCCTTGTTTTTGTTGTTTGAACCAATCAAATGCTGCACGGCCCGTTCCATTTTCATGAAGCGGGAGCCCTTGATTAATACTGTTGCATCCGAACGGCCGGACAAACGCGCATCGAGCGCCGCCAGCAAACCGTCGAACTGTTCGAAATACTCCACGACCGTGCCTGATTCTTGGCTCGCGGCAGCCTGCGCCGGATTGACCAGATGGCGCGCCAGGCCGCCCGTCGCCAGCACGTATTCAATGCCTTTGGCGGCGGCGTAGGCGCCGATCTCTTCGTGGAACTGCTGTCCCTGCGTACCGACTTCACCCATCTCGCCCAGCACCAGGATGCGCGGCGCGGCCGCTTGCGCCAGCACGTCGATGGCCGCGCGCGCCGAGTCCGGATTGGCGTTATACGTGTCGTCGATGATGGTGGCGCCATTGGCGGCGCGCTTTTTCTGCAGGCGGCCATTCACGGGAGCAAACGCTTCCAGGCCCTGCTTGACATGCTCGATGGCGATGCCGGCGCCCACGGTGCATGCCACCGCTGCCAGCGCATTGCGCACATTGTGTTCTCCCGCCGCCTGCAAGCCGACGAAGAACTGGCGCAAGCCGCCGTCCTGCGCGCGCACGCTGACGAACATGTCGCTGCCAAAATCCTCGGCCGCGCGGTGCGTGCAGCTCACGTCCGCCTCTTTCGACAAGCCGAAGGTGATGACGGTGCGCGCGCCGGCCAGTTCGCGCCACAGGGGCGTGAATTCGTCGCCGTGCGGGAAGACGGCCACGCCGTCGTCGCCCAGGGCAGCCAGCGCGGCGCCGTTCTCGCGCGCTACCGCTTCCACCGTATGCATGAATTCCTGGTGTTCGCGCTGCGCGTTGTTGACCATCGCCAGCGTCGGCGCGGCAATCGCCGCCAGGCGCGCAATTTCTCCCGGATGGTTCATGCCCATCTCGATGACAGCCGCCTTGTGTTCCCCGTGCAGGCGGAACAGGGTCAGGGGCACGCCGATTTCATTATTCAGGTTGCCGCGCGTGGCCAGCCGTTCCTCGTCGCCAAAGGCCGCTGCCAGGATGGACGAAATCATCTCCTTGACGGTGGTCTTGCCGTTGCTGCCGGTAACGCCAATGACGGGCAGGCTGAAACGGCTGCGCCAGTAATGGGCAATGCGGCCCAGCGCCACCAAGGTATCGGGCACCACGATGGCCGGTACCTTGGCGCTGTCCCAGCCTGCGGGCAGGCGCTCGACCACCACGGCGGCGACGCCGCTGGCTGCCACCTGGCCGAGGAAGTCATGGGCGTCGAAGCTCTCGCCGCGCAGGGCGACGAACAGCGAACCGGCTTGGGCGCTGCGGCTGTCCGTGGATACGCCGGAAAAACTGGCGTCGCCCGTCCGCTGCGCGCCGTGCAGCGATGGCATCAGTTCCGTCAGGGTTGCGTGCATGAGGCGATCCATCAATTCGTCCTCATCATCGTCAGGCGCGCGGACAGGGCCAGCTGCGCATGGTCGGCATCGGAGAACGGCAGTTTCTTGCCCTTGATTTCCTGGTATGGCTCATGGCCCTTGCCCGCCAACAGGATCACGTCCGGCTTGGCAGCGTGCTTGATGGCCGACAGGATGGCCGCGGCGCGGTCTTCGATGGCCTGCGGCTGCGGGCCGTCGGCACGCATGCCGGCGACGATCTGCGCGATGATGGCGTGCGGATCCTCGCTGCGCGGATTGTCGCTGGTGACCAGCACGTGATCGGCCAGCTGGGCGATGGCGCCCATCTGCGGGCGCTTGCCCGGATCGCGGTCGCCGCCGCAGCCGAACACGCACCACAAGTCGCCGCCCCGCTCCTGCGCCACCTGGCGCAAGGCGCTCAGGGTCTTTTCCAGCGCGTCCGGCGTATGTGCGTAGTCGATGACGACCATCGGCGCTTCCTGGCCGCCCACCTGCTGCATGCGGCCCGGGGCCGGCTGCAGCGATTCGATGCCGTCGATGGCGGCGCGCAGGCCGGTGCCGTGCGCCAGCAAGGCACCCAGCACGGCCAGCGCATTGCTGATATTGAAGTGGCCCACCAGCTGCGTCTTGACCAGCGCCACGCCGAGCGGGCACTCCAGGTGGAAGTCGGTGCCGGCATTGCGGCTGCGGAACTGGCTGGCGCGCAACATCAGCACGCCGGGCAGGTCCGGCAAGGCCGCCGCATCCTGCAAGGTGTAGCCGATGACGGGATACTCGCCGGCCAGCTTGCCGTCCACGTGGCGCGCCAGGCGCAGGCCCATGGCGTCGTCCAGGTTGATGACGGCCGTTTTCAAGCCGGGCCAGTCGAACAGCTTGACCTTGGCCGCCTCATAGGCAGCCATGTCGCCGTGATAATCGAGATGGTCGCGCGTCAGGTTGGTAAACATGGCGACGTCGAAATGCATGCCTGCCGCGCGTTCCTGGTCCAGGCCGATCGACGACACTTCGATGGCGACGGCCTGCGCGCCGGCATCGCGCATGGCGGCCAGTTTGCGCGCCAGCAGCACGGCATCGGGCGTGGTGTAGCCAGTGACGTCAAAGTCGATTCCGCCGCGCGGCCGGCACAGGCCCACGCCCAGCGTGCCGATCACGGAGGAAGTGACACCGAGGCGCGCCAGCGCCTGCGCCAGCCACAGGGCGCACGAGGTCTTGCCGTTGGTGCCCGTCACGCCGGCGCTGAACATGGCGCTGTCCGGCATGCCGTAGAACGCGTGGGCGACAGGGCCGGCCAGGCGTTTCAGCTCGGCGACGGCCAGGTGCGGCACGTTCCAGGCCGCGTCCCAGGAAAAGCCGGTATCGTCGAACACGATGGCAGCGGCGCCCTGCTCGATGGCCGCGGCGATGAAATGGGTGGCGCCCGCATAGGCGAAAAACACGTCGCCGCGCTGCACGCGGCGCGAATCGGACGTCAGCTGCCCGGACGGGGCAGCCGCTTTGATCCACAAACTGATGTCTTGTATGGTCATGAGTGACTTCACATGGCCTCCGGGCCGGCATTGGCCGGGACCACGATTTCTGTAACGGAGGAGTCGGGCGGTACGTTCATCGCGCGCAGCGCGTTGGTCGCAATCGCCGCGAAAGCGGGAGCGGCAACCTGGCCACCATAGTGGGCCGGGCCGGTCGGTTCATCGATCATCACGGCAATGATGAAGCGCGGCGCCGACATCGGCACCATGCCCACGAAAGAGCCGATGTATTTGCGCGGCATCGCGTAGCGGCCGTTTTCAACCTTGTAGGCGGTACCCGTCTTGCCGCCCACGCGATAGCCGGCGACCTGGGCGCGCTTGGCCGAGCCGTGCGCGCCGGAGACCACCAGTTCCAGCATGGCGCGCATTTCGGCGGCCGTCTTCGGCTTGATCACCTGCTGGCCCACGGGCAGTTCCGTGACCTTCTGGAACGACAATGGAATCGTGTCGCCATCGCGCGCGAACATCATGTACGAGCGCGCCAGCTGGATCAGCGAGACGGAAATGCCGTTACCGTAGCTCATGGTCGCCTGCTCCACCGGGCGCCACGATTTATATGGACGCACGCGGCCGGCCACGGCGCCGGGGAAGCCCCATTTCGGCTGCTGGCCGAAGCCCACCTTGGTAAACATTTCCCACATTTCCTGCGACGGCATGCCCAGCGCGATTTTCGAGGTGCCGATGTTCGACGACATTTCGATGATCTCGGAGACATTGATGACGCCGTGCGGCTTGGTGTCGGTGATCGTGCGGTCGGCGATGGTGTAGCGGCCCGGTCCCGTGTCGATCAGGGTGGTCGGCTTGACCCGGCCCGTGTCGAGCGCCAGCGAGACCGTGATCGGTTTCAGCGTGGAGCCGGGTTCGAAGGTATCGGTCATGACGCGGTTGCGCAGCTGCTGGCCCGTGAGCTTGCGGCGGTCGTTCGGGTCGTAGCTGGGGTAGTTGGCCAGGGCCAGCACTTCGCCCGTGTGCACGTCGAGCACGACGGCGCCGCCGGCCTTGGCATTGAATTTTTCCACCGCTTCCTTCAGCTGCGTGAAGGCGATGTACTGGATCTTGCTGTCGACGGACAGGGTCAGGTCCTTGCCGTCATGCGGTTCGTGGATGAAGCCGATGTCTTCGACGATGTGGCCCAGGCGGTCCTTGATCACGCGGCGGCTGCCGGTGGTGCCGACGAGGGTTTTCTGCTGCGCCAGTTCCATGCTTTCCTGGCCCACGTCTTCCACGTTGGTAAAGCCCACCACGTGGGTCATCACTTCGCCCTGTGGGTAAAAGCGCTTGTATTCCTTGCGCTCGTCGATGCCGTCGATGCCCAGCTTGGAAATCTTGTCGGCCACGTCCATCTCGACCTGGCGCTTCAGGTAAACAAAGCTGCGGTCCGAATCGAGCTTCTTGCGCAATTCGTTGACGTTCATTTCCAGCAGGGCCGCCAGCGCATTGATTTTCTCGGGCGGCGCCTGCAGCACGTCGTCCGGAATCGCCCAGATGGCTTTCACGGGCACGGACGAGGCCAGCACCTGGCCATTGCGGTCGGTGATCTTGCCGCGCGTGGCCGGCAATTCCAGGGTGCGCTCATAGCGCGCCTTGCCCTGCTTTTGCAGAAACTGCGTCGACACGCCCTGCAGCCACAGGGCGCGCGCGCCCAGGCCGGCGAAGGCGAAGAACAGCAGGAACAGCACGACGCGCGAACGCCAGACGGGCAGACGCACCGCCAGTACGGGGTTCTTCGAGAATGGCACGCCTTTCGATGCCGCCACCCGGCCGTTGCTGTTACCGCCCAACTTCATTATTCACCCTCCGTCAGGTATTGCGTACGTGCCGCCGTCAGCGGCGTCATGCTCAGGTCACGCCGTGCGATGGCTTCGATGCGTTCATGCTTGCCCAGGGTCGACTGGTCCAGCTGCAGCTGCGCCCAGTCGATGTCGAGCTGGCGCGACAGCGCCTGTGCGCGTTCCAGGTCGATCAGCAGGTGGCGCGACTGGTACTGCGCGTTCACCAGCGACAGGCCGCAGCACACCAGCAGGGCCGACAGCACGACACACAGCTTGCCAGTCATCGGGCGCCGCCTTGTGCAGGGGCAGCCAGCGGCAGACGCTGCGCCACGCGCATCACGGCCGAGCGCGAGCGCGGGTTCGCCTCGATCTCGGCATCGGACGGCTTCATCTTCGCAATCAGCTTCATTTCCGGCTGCGGCAAGTCCACGGCGCGGATCGGCAGACGGCGATCAGGCTGCTCCACGTTCGCCTTCGAGGCGAAGAAGCGCTTGACCATGCGGTCTTCCAGCGAGTGGAAGCTGATCACGGCCATGCGCGCGCCGGGCGCCAGGCAGGCGTACGCCTGGTTCAGGCCGATCTCGAGATCCTCGAGCTCTTTGTTAATGAAAATGCGTATGGCCTGAAAGGTGCGGGTAGCGGGGTCCTTACCCTTCTCGCGGGTCTTGACGGCGCCTGCCACGATGCCGGCAAGCTGTCGTGTGCTTGAAATTGGCTGGACTGCCCGGCCAGCAACAATCGCCTTTGCAATCTGAAAAGCAAACCGTTCTTCCCCATAATCGCGTATCACTTTCTCTAAATTCTGCTCGGTTTCCACCGCCAGCCATTCGGCCGCGGAGATGCCGCGCGTCGTATCCATGCGCATGTCCAGCGCTCCGTCGTTGCGGAAGCTGAAACCGCGCGCCGCGTCGTCGACTTGCGGCGACGAGATGCCCAGGTCGAGCAAGATGCCGTCCACCTGCTGCACGCCGCGGTCGGCCAGGCTGGCCGTCATGGTGGCAAAGCTGTCATGGACAATTTCAAAACGGGGGTCGCCGATCTGTTCGGCCGTGGCGATGGCCTGCAAGTCCTTGTCGAAGCCGATCAGGCGCGCGTCGGGCGCCAGGCGCGACAGGATCAAACGGCTATGCCCGCCGCGGCCAAACGTGCCGTCGACGTAAATGCCATGCGCGCGGTCGCCCGACAGGTCGAGCGCATCGACCGCTTCATCAAGCAGCACCGTGCGATGCTGAAATTCCGGCACCGTGAGTAGTGTCATTACGGAGCCTTAGAAAGAAAAATTGGAAAGTACATCGGGAGTGCCGGCATCGATCGCCTGCTGTTCTTGTTCGGCCAGTTTGGCGGCATCCCATATTTCAAAGTGGCTGCCCATGCCGATCATCATCACTTCGCGCGACAGCCCCACGGCGTTGCGCAATTCGGGCGAGATCAGCACGCGGCCGGCCGAGTCGAGTTCCACGTCAACGGCGTTGCCGAGGAAGATGCGCTGCCAGGCGCGCGCCGACATGGGCCAGGTGGCGATTTGCTGGCGGTGGCTTTCCCACACGGGGCGGGGGAAAAACAGCAGGCAGCCGTCAGGGTGTTTGGTCAGGGTCAAGCGGCCTTCGCATTGAATCGCCAGCGCGTCACGGTGCTTGGCAGGGATAGACATCCTGCCTTTGGCATCGAGATTGATTGCGGACGCGCCTTGAAACACGGAAGACCTTTTTGAGCTTGGGTTGTGATGCCTTGGCATCACGCCGATATGGGGAAATTTCCCACAAAAATACACTTTTTCACACAGTTGCCCACTTTAGAGTAAGCAAAGATAGTGGTCAAGCGGTTTCCGATTGGCAAAACAGGAATTTTATTAATGAAATTAAGGACTTAGCGCATATCGTTGAAGGAGTCTCAAATAAAAATATATCGATAAATTAGATACTTATGGAACATAGTGAATGTGCTACCTCATCTGCACACATGTGTTTTCCTACCGTAAACATCGAAAAAGACGAAATCGAAAAATTGAATTTTTTACAGTTAGTTGACACACGACAATAGTTTCGTCGTGCGAGCACAACGGCAATTTACACCCAAGAAACACTTGGTTTTCGGCAAAAAATTACCGCAGATGGCAGCCGCTGCCGCCATTTTCCGGGGCTGGCATCGCCAGCGAAAACTTTTTTTGCATTGCAGCAATTAATTGGAATCAAGAAACTTTAACCAATTGTTCATTTTTAGTTGTCTATACAACTTTATCTTAAACGCTATATTTTTAGAAACAAAAAAAGCCCCTTTGCGGGGGCTTTGGGACGGCGCGCAGCAGGAAAGCGCCGCGGCCGGTACGCTCCCCAGCAAGCCGGGAAGCCTAGAATTCAAGTGAAGCAGGCCGGTAGGCCGGATTTTGTTACGGCACCTTCCTTGCGGTCGGCGCTATGACAGTCATTCCTCTAGGCGCCAGATTACTCGGGCGCTCAAGCTTTCTACCCGCACGCTCCGCGAGCAGCATCATCGCGTGCCTATTTGAAATTGCACCAGGTGGAGGTTACCGCGTTTCACCGTAACTTAATACGCTCGTCTCTGTGGCCCTATTCCTCGCCTTATACTCCCCCGACATACAAGTACGCCGGGTCGGCTTTCAGCGGACGGCCGTTAACCGTCACCCCGCTCTATGGAGTCCGGACCTTCCTCCCGCCAGCGCATTGCTGCGCCGGCCAGCGACTGTCTGGCCTGCTTCACCCGCCATTGTACCGCGCCGCAGCATGTTTCTGCAAAAGGCCCGTGCGGGCGCGGTGCCGGGCGCCGGACGCCCTCGCCGGCCCCCGCCCCGGGGGATTGTGTAATTCGGTGTCGCCATTTCAAAAGCCGGGCCAAATCGGCTCACATAGAATGACGCAAGCTGCGCGCATCCCGATGCGGCGCATGCGCTCCGTTTGCCCGATTTTTCTTTGCCATTCAACTAGAACATAAAGAGCCGAACATGACGCAACAACCCCGTACCGGCGGCCAGATCCTGGTCGATGCCCTGCAGATCCACGGTGTCGACACCGCCTTTGGCGTGCCTGGCGAAAGCTACCTCGACGTGCTCGACGCCCTGCACGACTCGGGCATCCGCTTCATCATCAACCGCCAGGAGGGCGGCGCCGCCTTCATGGCCGAAGCCTACGGCAAGCTGACCGGCAAGCCGGGCATCTGCTTCGTCACGCGGGGACCGGGCGCCACCAACGCCTCGATCGGCGTGCACACGGCCTACCAGGATTCCACGCCGATGATTTTGTTCATCGGCCAGGTGGGCAATGATTTCGTCGACCGCGAAGCGTTCCAGGAAATCGACTACCGCCGCATGTACGGCCAGATGGCCAAGTGGGTGGCGCAGATCGACCGCGCCGAGCGCATCCCCGAATACCTGGCGCGCGCCTTCCAGGTGGCCACCAGCGGCCGCCCCGGCCCCGTCGTGCTGGCCTTGCCGGAAGACATGCTCGTCTCGCTGGCCACGGTGGCCGACACGCGCGCCTACCAGCCCGTGCAGGCGGCGCCGTCGGACGCACAGCTGCAGCAGCTGCGCGCCATGCTGGCGGCCGCGAAGCAGCCGCTGGTGTTGCTCGGCGGCACCACCTGGACGCCGCAGGCATGCGCCGACCTGCAGCAGTTCGCGGAAAGCAACCACTTGCCCGTCGCCTGCGCCTTCCGCTTCCAGGACTTGCTCGACAATGCCCACCCGAACTACATCGGCGACGTCGGCATCGGCATCAACCCGAAACTGGCCGCGCGCGTCAAGGAGGCCGACCTCGTCATCGCCATCGGCCCGCGCCTGGGCGAAATGACGACGGGCGGCTACACCCTGTTCGAGTCGCCCGTGCCGCGCCAGCGCCTCGTGCACATCCACACGGATGCCGAGGAGCTGGGCAGCGTCTACCAGGCAGAGCTGATGATCAACAGCGGCATGCCGCAGGCGTGCGCGCTGCTGGCCGCCATGGCTCCCGTCGACGCTTCCGCATGGAAACACACGCCGGCCGCCGCCAAGGCCGAGCTGGCCGCCTACCAGGGGCAGCCGCCCATCTTCCAGGATGGCCAGGCACCGCTGGACCTGTGGCAAGTAACGCAGGACATCATGGCGCAGGTACCGCCTGACACCATCCTGACGAACGGCGCCGGCAACTACGCGTCGTGGGCACACCGCTTCTACCGCTACGGCGGCATGCGCACGCAGCTGGCGCCGACGAATGGCGCCATGGGCTACGGCGTGCCGTCCGGCGTGGCGGCGAAGATCGTGCACCCGGAGCGCACCGTGATCACCTTTGCCGGCGACGGCGAATACATGATGAATGGCCAGGAACTGGCCACGGCCGTGCAATACCAGGCGGGCGTGGTCATCATCGTCTTCAATAACCAGATGTTCGGCACCATCCGCATGCACCAGGAGCGCGACTACCCGGGCCGCGTGTCAGGCACGACCCTGCACAACCCGGACTTTGCGGCGCTGGCGCAAGCGTATGGCGCCCATGGCGAAGTGGTGAATGCGACGCAAGAGTTCGCTCCTGCCCTGCAGCGCGCCCTGGCGCACGCGAAAACGCACAACTTGCCGGCCTTGATCGAGCTGCGCTATGACGGCAACCTGATCACGCCGAACGCGACGCTGGCCACCATCCGCGCGACGGCGGAAAAGGCGCAGGCGGCAAAGTAATCCCCCGTCAAGGCGAGAAAATGCAAAGACCCGGTCGATACCGGGCCTTTTTCATATCACGACAACAACATTGACTACGCGGCGGGCGTCTCCGCGCCATCCTGCGCAGGCAGCGGCGCGGGCGCCTCGGGCATGGGCGGACATGGGGTGCACGTCTTCAAGGGGCGGCCGAAGTCACGCACGCGGCTCAGTTTCATGGGCATGCGCACATTGCCGCCGCAGTAATCGCCTTCCAGGGTCAGGGTTTGCCCATCCTTGGAAAACTTGCCGACGATGGTGCGCTCTTCGTTGTCGGCGCCGGCGATGGTGAAGTCGAAAGCGCCCGTGGCCGCGTCCAGGTTGACGTCGTTGGCCACGATGGGCCAGCTCAGGGCCCCGGCCGTGAATTCATAGATGACGGAATCGGCCTCGGCAAAGCGATGCAGGGTCACGCGCTGGCCGCCGATCTCGCCGCTGTCCTTCTGCAGGCACAGGTCCGAGTACACGGCCACGCCATAGCGCTCCAGGCCGGCAGGCTTCTTGCCCTTGGCGGCGGCAATGGCGCCGCCCGTGGCGCTGGCGAGCAGCAGCGCGGCCAGCATGGCGGCCAGGCGCGGCGATTTCAATGAATTCATGGCATTCCTTTACTTTAGTAACGGCAACATTATAACTGGCGCGCCCACGCAAAAACGCGCCGCCAGGACTAGCCTGGAGACGCGTTTCTTTGCTTTAAGACATCCCCGGAGGGATGCCTGCAGCGGTACTAAGCTTCGCTTGCGCGAATATTAGAACGAGTGACGAACGCCAACGTTGAAGGCTTTGTCGCCCGTACCGACGTTGCTGTTGTTGCCAACAGTGTAGCCAGCGAAGTTTTTGTTCTTGATCTTGGCGTACGAAGCGTAGGTGCTCGTGCGCTTCGACAGAGCGTAGGAGTAACCCAGTGCCCATTGATCAGCATCAGCGTTAGCCGAAGTTTTGTCGTTCGTGCGGATGAACGAAGCCATTACGGTGCCAGCTGGGCCGACAGGTACGGTTGCGCCAACCAGGATGTTGTTGCTGTCGGTGCTAGCAGCTGCCGAGGTGTAGTTGAAGGCGTTGACGGTGCCGTTGTTGCGGTTAGCACTGTTGTTGCCTTTGTTCACGCCGTAAGCGATGTAGCCTTTAGCAACTGCGAAGTCGTAGTTAGCTGCAGCCAACCAGTTGCTGCCGCTACCTTGTTCGATGGTCGCGGTGTCGTTGCTGGTGTTGTTGTAAGCCAGACGTGCGTTCAGAGGACCGTTCGAGTAGCCAGCCGACGCGCCGATTTTGCGGCCGATTTTGTTCGAATCAGCGTTTTCGCCGAAGGTGTAAGCCACGTCAGCGTCAAAGCCGTTGAAGTTTGGCGAGGTGTACAGCACGGTGTTGCTGGTGCGGGTGTTCGATGGGAACAAGTTCTTAGCGGAACCAGCGTAGCCAGCTGCGAATGGATCAGCAACTTTCGACAGGGTGTTGTACCAAGGGGTGTATTGACGACCCAGGGTCAGGGTACCGGTCGTTTTGCTGCTCAGACCAACGTAAGCTTGACGGTTGAACAAGGTGCCCGAAACGTCTTGCTGACCGTTGTCAACGCTGAAGCCCGATTCCAGAACGAACAGAGCCGACAGGCCGCTGCCCAGATCTTCGGTGCCTTTGAAGCCCAGACGCGATGCCGAAGCAATGCCGCTGTCCAGTTTGTTGACGTTGCCGTTAACACCGCCGCGCTCGCTGACGAAACCAGCGTCAACGGTACCGTAGATAACAACGCTCGATTGAGCTTGGGCTACGCCAGTGGCTGCTGCCAGGACTGCCAGGGTGATCAGAGTTTTTTTCATTGCAATTTCCTTTAATTTTTGAAGCAAAAAGTAATACAGCCTATGCATCTCGAGCTGCGCTCTAACAGAGCGCTTTTTATGAGTGAGGGCAAGGTCTCCACCTGCCACATTGCTGTTCCGGTCAGGGGAACAGTCATATCGGTATCGGCACGCTATTGCACCGATAAGCTTGAAGGCTGCATGACGACCGTATTTTCGTGCGCCGGTTCGGTGCTCAAAGGGCACCGGAAGCGGCACTATAACGACCGTTTCACATTCCATCAAGTTCCAACATGTTACTTCCGGTACCAGGCCGAGGGCTTTTTCAGGCATCCCGACCATCGCCAACCGTACTACGCGACAGAGCCAGTGCCCCTTGCCAACCAATGCATTGGCCTGATTGACCATTCCATCATAGCGCATGCCTTGTGGGCACCCGTTGTATTAGTGCAACAGTATCAGGCGCATGATTAAAACATCAACATGCTTCACCCATCATTCACCGTTCACGACTTACGCGACAAAGCGCACAGTTTGTAAGGTGATAATGGATAAACGGGACGAAGCATACACCGCATCGCCGATGTTTGCTGCGCAGCGCCCAAAAACGGGATATTCGGCGCCCTGTTTTGGTGCGTTGCCGCATTATTCAGGGGCGTAGGGCTGCATTTCGAGGTCGTTGGCGGCGGCAGGAAAATGGCCAGAGTAACAATGGAATTACTGACTCATCGGTAATTTAAATTGCTCACATAGAAATGTTTTCCATGCTTTTTGCTGCCGTTTGCCGGCCCCGGTTCGGCACTGCCGGGGACGACTCTTGCTTGCAAATTCCGCATCAATTGAAACAATTTCTTACAATGTTGTTTTCTCAATATGTGCATATATTTGTGTCGAAAAAACGACATATTGATCAAAATCAAGTTTATCCTTGGTCAATTCCTCAATCTTTTCTTTTTCTTTTGCTCATTTTTTGCTTAAAAGCATGTAATACGGGCGCTAGCGGCGCCCTGCGCGCTTGAGCAGGCGCATGAAACCGCCCAGCAGCGGCAGCTTTTCATACAATTCCTCGGCCACATCCCAGTAATCGCGGTGCTCGGCCACCCTGCCCTGCGCATCGAAGCGCACGTGCGTGGCGCCACGGATGCATTGCTCGCCAGCCACCCGTCGCTTCATGCGGAAACGAAACTCCCACGTCAGGAAGGCCTGCCCGCCCTGCGCCATCCTGTCGAGCACGATGAAACGGGGCGCATCGACTTGCACGAACATGTGCCCGAAGATGGCCAGGATGGCGGCATGGCCCTGCACCTCGTTGAACGGGTCCTTGAAGCGGGCGTCCGGCGCGTACACGGCCCCCAGCTGGGCCAGGCTCTCCAGGCTCAGGTGCTCATAGAATGCCGCCAGGCGCGCCAGCGCGCATTCCACGTCCGTCATCTGCGACATGCCGCTCGCTCCCTTCATAGTCCCGTCACCTTGCGGATCAGCCAGAAATAGGCGCGGTACGGCAAGAGCCGCGCCAGCCGCAGGAAATTCGTAAAGCGCCGGGGAAAGTGGATGTGAAACTGCCCCCGCTCGATGCCGTCGAGCATGGCTGCAGCCGCGTCCTGTGCCGTCATCAGGGCCGGCATGGTGAAATCGTTGCCGGCCGTGAGCGGCGTGTCGACAAATCCCGGGTTGATTTGATACACATCAATCCCGCGTGAATGCAGGTCCAGGTACAGCGACTCCGTCAGATTGATCAGCGCCGCCTTGCTGGCGCCATACGCGAGCGCCTTCGGCAAGCCGCCGTAGCCGGCCACCGAGGCGACGATGCCGATGCCGCCACTGCCCTGGCGCAGCAGCCACGGCAGCGCCTGCTCCAGGCAGTTGAAGACACCGCCGACGTTCAGGGCCAGCAAGCCCTGCGCCCCTTCCAGGTCGAAAGCGTCGGCGCGCATGGCCTGGTAGCCGCCGGCCACGACGAGGATCAGGTCGATATGCGGCCACTGCCGCGCCAGCTCCCCGCACGCGGCCCGCACCTGCGCATGCTGGGTGATGTCGAGCGGCAAGGCCAGCGCCAGCGGCTGCCCTTCGCACAGCCGCTCCAGGCTGGCGCGGTGGCGGGCCGACAGGGCCACGCTGGCGCCCTGCTGCAGCAGCAAGGTGGCGCAGGCGGCGCCGATGCCGCTGGACGCGCCGATGATCCACACGCGCCTGCCGGCCCAGCTGCTGATCTTGCGGTTCATGGCGCCACCTGCGCGCGCTTGCTGAACGACAGGGTCACGGCACCCAGGCTGACGCCGAACTTGCTCATGGCGGCGCGGTTGAGCATGACCTTGTCATCCATCAGGAACATCCAGTCTTCGAAATCGACGTGGTAGACCGTGCCATCGACGGGCAGCGCCAGCACATACTGCCAGCGCAAGGCATTGCCCGCCGCCTCGCCGACGGCTACCCCGATCACGTCGGGCGCCGTGCCGGAGAAACGCCCGGGCGCCGTCTTGCGCAAGGTCCACACGCGCCGTTGCCGGCTGCCATCGGCATACGTGAAATCCTCGTCCAAGGTGCCCGTGTCGCCCTGCCAGCTGGCGTGCATGACAACGGTAAAACGTTTCACGACCTTGCCGGCGCGGTCCTGGAAGATGCCGTGCGCGTCCAGCGTGCCATTGAAGTACTGCTGCACGTCGAGTATCGGTGTTTCCTGCGCGTACGTGGCTGGCGTGGGCGGCGTGGTGCAGGCGGCCAGCGCCAGCAGCAGGAGCGCGGCGGCCATGCGGCGTGGAGAAAAAGTCATGAGGCGCATGCGTGCTTCTCCCGGTGAGCGCTATATATATGTTGCAGGGGGGCGCGCCACAGCAGCAGGGCCGCCAGCAGTTTCAGGGCGCACGGCAGCAGGGCGTAGGTGGCGGACAGGGCCGGCAAGCCCTGGCTGCTGCCCGGCACATAGCCGAGCCAGGCCAGCCAGGGCAAGGCGAGGCCGGCCGCGAATGCCAGGCTCATCTGCACACCCCAGTTCCACCAGCCGAAATACGCCGCCTCGTGACGGCCCGCATGGCCGGCCGCGCCGATCAGGCCCGCCAGCAGCGCGGGCGGCAAGGCCAGGTCGGCGCCCAGCGCCAGGCCCGACAGCAGGCAGATGGCCGCAAACCCGCCGGCGGCCCCTGCGCCGAGGCCATACGCCCAGACGAACACGCAGGCGGCCAGCAGCATGGCACCGCCCCAGGCGCGCGCCTCGCCAAAGCGGCGCGCCAGGGCCACCCAAGCGGGCATGGAGGCGGCCGCCGCACAGAAATACAGGATCAGGAACGGCCCCGCGTAGTGTCCCAATTGCAAGTAATCCGTGGCAAAGAACAGGAACAGGGTGGCCGGTATGGCAGCCGCCACGCCATTGACGAGCAACACGGCAAACAGCCAGCGGAACGGGCGCTGGCGAAACGGCACGCGCCAGCCGCCCGGGGCATGCGCCTGGGCGGCGCCGTGCGCGGCCGGACGCGGGGCGCGCGCCAGCAGCAGCGCCCCCGTCATCGACAGGCAGACGGCAAAGGCCAGCGACAAGCCTTCATAGCCCAGCAGCGATGTCAGGCCCGCCGCCAGGATCACGCCCGCCAGGCCGCACGCCTCGCGCACGGCCGTCACACGGGCGCGCAGCCCCCGCGCCTGGGTCAGCGCGGCGCCCCAGCTCTGGTGGGCGATGCTGGCCAGGCCGTAGGCGGTGTAGACGAGCAGCAAGGCGGCCAGGAACCACGCCAGGGTGGCGGCCTCGGAAAGGACGGGCGGGTGAAACAGGGCGCCAAAGCCCAGCAGCAGCAAGGGCAGCGATGCGCCGATGCAAGCGGCATAGGCGCCAGCGCCACGCGCCATCCACGCGCCCAGGGCCGGGTCGATGAAGGCGGCGGCGATGCGGGCCGCCAGCAGCACGGCACCGATCTGCGCCAGGCCCAGGCTGCTGCGCTGCGCATAGAACGGCGCCACATATATATAGATGGGCAGCGCCAGCATGGCCAGCGGCAGGCCGAACAGGCCGTAGCGGAACAAGGCCGGCAAGGTCAAGGCGCTGGCGCCGGCATTCATGGCAGCGGCGCCGCACCCTGCAGCAGCGCCGTGCGCAGCTTCGGCGCCGTCGACTCGGGCGACAGCCAGATGGCGAAGAAGGCGCGCGCGAACTCGCCGTCGGGCACGTCGGCCAGGACATTGCCGTCGAGATAAAAGCGCACGCCGGGCGCGATACCGGCCCGGTAGGCGCCCGCGATGCGCTGCCCTTGCCGGACGTCGGGAAAGATGCGCTGCATGGTATCGAGCCAGGCCAGGCGCTGCGGCGGCGTGCCCACGCCCAGCTTTTGCATCTGCTCGTAGCTCGCTTCAGCGATCTTCCTGCCGTCGAGCGCGCGCGCATAGCGCAATTCCAGCACGAAGGGCGCCGTGGCGGACGCCGCGCCCTGGTAGCCTTGCGGTCCCACCCACAATTGCGCCTGATAAATACGCATGCCGAACCAGGTGTACTCGCCTTCGCCCGCCAGGCGGGCTTCGGGCACGTCTGCCGTGACAAAGGCGGGCGGGGCGGCCAGGGCGGCGAGCGCGGTCAACGACAGGATGGCGGCGGCTAGCAGCTGGCGCATGGTCACTCCTTGATCAGGGTAAATTGCATCACATCCGTGTTGTGCGCCTGGAAGGCGGCCTCGCAGTACGCCAGGTAAAACTCCCAGGTCAGCAGGAAACGCCCGTCGAAGCCCTGCTTTTCCAGCGCCACGCGCTGGGCCAGGAAACTGGCGCGCCACTGGCGCAGGGTTTCCGCGTAATCGAGGCCGAAGCTGAAGGCGTCTTCCACGCGCAGGCCCTGGGCTTCGGCGGCGCGGCGAAATTCGGCAGGCGATGGCAACATGCCGCCCGGGAAGATGTACTGTTGAATAAAATCCGTGCTCTTGCTGTAGCGCTCGAACAGCTCGTCGGCGATGACGATGGTCTGGATGCAGGCGCGGCCGCCCTGCTTCAGGTTGCGCGCCACGCATTCGAAATAGCCGGGCCAGTAGCTTTGGCCCACGGCCTCGAACATTTCGATCGAGGCGATGGCATCGTACTGGCCGGCGCTGTCGCGGTAATCGCACAGCTGCAGGTCGGCCTGTCCCGCCAGCCCTGCCGCCTGCAGGCGCTGGCGCGCATACGCCAGTTGCTCGGTGGACAGGGTCAGACCCGTCACGTGGGCGCCGTAGCTGCGCGCCGCCGTTTCTGCAAAGCCGCCCCAGCCGCAGCCGATTTCCAGCACGCGGGCGCCCGGCGGCAGCCGCAGCTGGTCCGCGATGCGGCGGTATTTCGCCTCCTGCGCCGCCTCCAGGCTGGCGCCTTCGCTAAACAGGGCGCTGGAATACGTCATCGACGGGTCCAGCCACAGCTGATAGAAGGCGTTGCCGATGTCGTAATGGGCGTGGATATTCTTCCTGCTGCCGGCGCGCGAATTGCGATTGAGCAAATGCCGCACCTTGTAGACGAGATTGCCCCACCAGTTGCCGTAGATCAAGGACTCGACTTGCGCGCGGTTGCGTATCATCAACTCGATCAAGCCCGGCAAATTATCCGTGCGCCAGTCGCCCGCGATGAACGTTTCGGCAAAGCCGATGTCGCCCGAGCGCAGCACGGCCGAGCACAGGCGCCAGTTGTGCAAGTCCAGGGTGACAGGATGGCCGCCATCGCCGTACAGCAGGACGCTGCCATCGGGCGTGCGCAGGCGCAGGGCGCCCCATTGCAGTTTGTCGAGCAGGCGCAGGATCACGCGGGCGGACGCGGGCGCGTCCAGGTGGGCTTGCGGGTGATCAGCAACCGCGCTGCTGCGTGCATGCAGGCCGGTCGGCAGGGAATCGGAGCTCATCGGGACACCTTTTCTTGTGGGGGAAGGGGTTTGCTGAAAAACGGCACGCGGCGCAGCCACAGGCGCAAGGCTTGCCAATGGATGCGGGCCATCACGCCCAGGGTCATCAGGGGATAGCGCAACAGGGCGTGCGCGATGACGGCGTCGCGCAGGGGCCGCGCCGTGCCGGACAGGCTCGTCTGCAGCAGCGGGCCGTCCAGGTCGTCGTAATCGACCCGCGCCAGGTGCCGCTCGCCGCCCTGTTCGCTGTTGCGCAGGAAGCGGAAGCGGTACTGCCCTTCCACCTTGCAAAATGGCGAGACGTGGAAAATCTTGCTGGCGCGCAATTCGCTGCCATACGCGATGGGGCCGCCCTGGTCGAGCAGGTACAGGTGGCGCTCGCCAAAGGTATTGCGCACATCGCAGAGCACGGCGCGCAGCGCCCCGTCGGCACGGTGGCAAAACCAGAAACTGACGGGATTGAAGACATAGCCGAACATGCGCGGCATGGTCTGCAGCCAGATTTCCCCTGCAGCATCGTCCACGCCATGCTGGCGCAGCAGGCCATCGATCCACGCCAGCAGCGGCGTCGTGCCGTCGCCATGGTCGCTGTCGCGGAAGGACAGCACGTTGGCGCGGTTGCGCGAGATCAAACGGGCAGGAAAATCCTGCTGCCCCATGCTGCGCAGGGGCAGGCGCAGGTAAAACATGCCGTAGCTGAAGGCGTGCGGGCGGGGCCGCAGCCGCGCATGGCGCACCAGCCCCAGGCACAGCTGCGGCTGCGGCACCGTGGGCGGGTGGGCATCACGCGGCATGATAGTGCTCCGCCGCCGCCATGGCGTTCAGCGCGGCGGCCACGCCCAGGCCCGACTTCAAGCCGTCTTCATGGAAGCCGTAGCCCGTCCAGGCGCCCGCAAACCACGTGTGCTGCGTGCCCTGGAAGCCGGCCAGGCGCGCCTGGGCGGCGATGGCGGCCCCGTCGAACACGGGGTGAGCATAGGAAAACTCGTCGATGATGGCCGCCGGGTCCGGTTCGTCGAGGGGGTTGAGCGACACGAGGACGGGGGTACTGAACGGCAGCGGCTGCAGCTGGTTCAGCAAATAATGCACGCACACTTGCGGCGCCTCGCCGTCCTGCGCCGCGCGGCCCTGGTAATTCCAGGCCGACCACGCCTTGCGGCGCCGCGGCAGGCAGGAGGCATCTGTGTGCAGCACGGCGCGGTTGGGCTGGTAGCGCACGGCGGCGAGCACTTGCCGCTCTTCGTCGCGCAGGTCGCCCAGCAGGGCCAGCGCCTGATCGCTGTGGCAGGCCAGCACGACATGGTCGGCGTGCTCGACGCCGGCCGCCGTGTGCAGCTCGATCATGCGCGCGCCGCCCTGCGGCTGGCGCCGCACGGCCAGCACGGGGCAGGCCAGGCGCTGTTGCGGGATGCCCGCCAGCAATTTCTCCACGTACACGCGCGAGCCGCCCCGCACCGTGCGCCACTGTGGCCGGTCATTGACCTGCAGCAAACCGTGGTTGTGGCAGAAGCGGATGAAAGTGGCGAGAGGAAAGGCCAGCATCTGGCGCGCCGGGCACGACCAGATGCAGGCCGCCATCGGCAGCAAATACCAGTGGCGGAATTCCTCGCCATAGCCGTGCAGGTCGAGAAACTCCCCCAGCGACAGGGCCGGCGCGGGCAAGGCGGCCGTGGCGATGGCGCTGGCCTGCCCGTTGAAACGCACGATGTCGCGCAACATGCGCAGGAAGGCGGGGCGCAGCAGGTTGCTGCGCTGGGCAAACACCGTATCGAGGCTGGCGCCCGCCCATTCCAGCACGCGGGCGTCGGGCGACGCTCCCATGGGCATCTTCACGGAAAACGACATGTCGCTGTCGGCCGCTTCGACACCGAGTTCATCGAACAACTGCACCAGGTTGGGATAGGTGGCGTGGTTAAACACGAGAAAACCCGTGTCGACGCCATGCGTGACGCCGTCGAGCGTGACATCCACCGTATGGCTGTGGCCGCCAAAATACGCCCCCGCTTCATACAGGGTGACATCCTGGCCCGCTTGCGCCAGGCGATAAGCACACGACAGTCCTGCAATTCCCGCACCGACGACGGCGATTTTCATGAGTGCACCTGTATAGAGTTTTGTCCTGGACAAAATGCGCTTCATCGATAGTCAGTGAAATATTGAGCTATGTCAATGAGGCCGCGAATCCGTTCAAAAACTTATACGCAGGCAATTTCCAATCGGATTCAGCTATTTGGTCCGGGGCAAGGGAAGGCGTAAAATGCCAGACACGATCTTTCGGCATGCGAGCACGCCCCCTGGTATGGATACTGACCTGCAACTCTCTCCTGCCTTCAGCATCAGCGATGTCGAGCGCGACACCGGGCTGGCCAAGGAAACCTTGCGCGTCTGGGAACGCCGCTACGCCTTCCCCCAACCGCAGCGCGACGCCTTTGGCGAACGCAGCTATCCAGCCGATCAGGTGCAAAAACTGCGCATGGTCAAGCGCCTGCTGGACTTGGGCTTTCGCCCGGGTAAAATCATGCAGCACAGCACCCTCCAGCTGCAGCAGCTGGCCAGTGCGGGCACGCCTGCCCCGGCCGCGCCGCCGGCGCAGCTGGGCCATTACCTGGCCCTGTGCCGCGGCCACCAGATGGCGGAATTGGGCGACGCCCTGCGCCAGGCCCTGGCCGTGCTGGGCTTAAGGGCCTTCACCATCGACGTCATCGCCCCCCTCACCGGCATGGTGGGCGAGGCGTGGGCCTGCGGCGAGCTGGCCGTGTACGAAGAACACCTGTATAGCGAAACCCTGCAGACGGTGATGCGCCACGCGATATTTTCATTGCCGCAGCAGAGCAGCCCAAGCACGCGCACGCCGCGCATCGTCCTCAGTACCCTGCCGCAGGAGCGCCATGGCCTGGGCCTGCTGATGGCCGAGGCGCTGTGCGTGGCGGCGGGCGCGCACTGCATGTCGCTGGGCGTGGAAACCCCGCTGACGGACATCGTCGCGGCCGCCCGCGCGCAGCGAGCCGACATCGTGGCACTGTCGTTTTCCAGCGCCAGCAAGGAACGGCAGACGCGCGACAGCTTGCGCCAGCTGCAGGCGAGCCTGCCGGCGGCGGTGGAAGTGTGGGCCGGCGGACGCAGCCCCGCCCTGTCGCGCCGCCCGCCGCCCTTCCTGCACGTGCTGGACTTGCGCCAGGTCGAGGAAAGCATCGCCGACTGGCGCCGCCGCCACCAGGCCGACGCCCTGCAAACCCATTAAACGCGAGGGAACTGCGGCGATCTCCGTGGATACCCGCGCAATGTTGCCAATCGAACAGTAAAGCATGAAGGGCCGGGCGCGCTCTGGTAGAATAGCCGGATCAACAGTGTCCGGCGCCGCCGGGCCTAAGGTCAGCACCCGCCACCACACATCCATGTTTAGTTTCTTCAAGAAAAAACCCGTCGCCCCCGAGGCCGCGCCAGCCGAGCCCCTCGTCCCTCCCGCCGCTACGCCGCCTGCCGCGCCAGCATCCGCTGCGCCGGCCGCGCCATTGACTGGCGCGCCGGCCGAAGTCGTGCCCGTGATCGTGGCCGCCGAACCCGAGAAAAGATCGTGGATGACGCGCCTGAAGGCGGGCCTGTCGAAGACCTCGAACACCCTGTCCGTGCTGTTCGTCGGCGCGAAGATCGACGAGGCCCTGTACGAGGAGCTGGAAGCGGCGCTGCTGATGTCCGACGCGGGCATCGACGCCACCGAGTTCCTGCTGACGGAACTGAAGAAAAAGGTCAAGGAAGACAAGCTGCTCGACGCCGCCGCCGTCAAGGCCGCCCTGAAAGTGCTGCTCATCGAACTCTTGCTGCCGCTGGAAAAACGCTTCGAGCTGGGCCGCCACAAGCCGCTGGTGATGATGATTTCCGGCGTGAATGGCGCCGGCAAGACCACCACCATCGGCAAGCTGGCCAAGCACATGCAGTCGAATAACCAGTCCGTGCTGCTGGCCGCCGGCGACACCTTCCGCGCCGCCGCGCGCGAGCAGCTGATGGTGTGGGGCGAACGCAACAACGTCACCGTGATTTCCCAGGAATCGGGCGACCCGGCCGCCGTGGCCTATGACTCGGTGCAGTCGGCCAAGGCGCGCGGCATCGACGTGGTGATGGTCGACACGGCGGGCCGCTTGCCGACGCAGTTGCACCTGATGGAAGAATTGAAGAAAATCAAGCGCGTGATCGGCAAGGGCATGGACGGCGCGCCGCATGAAACCCTGCTCGTCATCGATGGCAACACGGGCCAGAACGCCTTGACCCAGGTCAAGGCCTTCGACGATGCCCTGCAGCTGAGCGGCCTGGTGATCACCAAGCTGGACGGCACCGCCAAGGGCGGCGTGCTGGCGGCCATCGCCCGCGTGCGCCCCGTGCCCGTGTATTTCATCGGTATCGGTGAGAAAATTGAAGACTTGCAGCCCTTCGTGGCTGCCGAATTTGTCGAAGCGCTGCTCGGATAAGCCCCTACATGATTGAATTTCAGCACGTCTCCAAGCAATACACCTCCGACGCAGTGGCGCTCAGCGACATTTCGCTGAATATTGCCAAGGGCGAGCTGGTCTTCCTGGCCGGCCCGTCCGGCGCCGGCAAATCCACCCTGCTGAAAATGATCGCCGCCATGGAACGCCCCACGTCGGGCAAGCTGATCGTCAATGGGCAGGACATGGCCAAGCTCAAGCCGGCCGGCGTGCCCTTCCTGCGCCGTAACATGGGCCTGATCTTCCAGCAGCAGAAACTGCTCAACGACCGCTCCATCCTGGCCAACGTCATGCTGCCGCTGCTCGTCGTCGGCGCCCACAAGACCGCCGCCGAGCAGCGCGCGCGCGCCGCGCTGGATAAAGTCGGCCTGCTCGACCGCGCCCTCGCCCGTCCCCTGTCGCTGTCGGGCGGCGAGCAGCAGCGCGTGTCGATCGCGCGCGCCATCGTCAACCGGCCGCAGATCATCCTGGCCGACGAACCGACGGCCAACCTGGACCGCGCCAGCGCCGACAAGGTGCTCGACGCCCTGAAGGCCTTCCATTCCGTGGGCGTGACCTGCCTCATTTCCAGCCATGACGAACAGATGCTCGATGCCGCCGCCCGCGTGATCCACCTGAAAAACGGCCAGCTGGTGGCCATCGACAAGGCCACGCAGGCGCCCGTGTTCGCCCCGCCCGACCCCGATTTCGCGCCCGGCCTGGATGATGGCGAAGGAGAACGCGCATGAGGGGCTGGTTCCGTCAACACCGCTTCGCGCTCGGTTCGGCGCTGATCCACCTGCGCAAGTCGCCGGGCGGCTTCCTGCTCAACGTCGTCGTCGTCGCCATCGCCCTGTCGCTGCCGTTCGCCGGCTTGACCATGCTCGACAATGTGCGCCCCATGTCGGAACAGATGTCCGTCGACCCGGAAATCAGCGTCTTCCTGAAGATCGACACGCCGCGCGAGCAGGCCGTGGCGCTGGCCGGCGAGATGCGCAAGATCGTGCACGACCAGAAGGCGAAGATCGTCTTCATCCCGCGCGAACAGGCGCTCGATACCCTGAAGAACAAGAACGGCCTGGCCGACGTGCTCAGCACCCTGGGCGACAATCCCCTGCCCGACAGCTATGTGCTGAAACTCGATGCCTTCAACAGCGCCAGCGAGGCGCAGGACGTCGATGCCGTGGCGGAACAGCTGCGCCACCTGCCCGGCGTGGAATCGGCGCAAGTCGATTCGGCCTGGGTCAAGCGCCTGGCGGCCCTGCTGGGCGTGCTGCGCCTGGTGCTGCTGCTGCTGGCCATTACCCTGGGCGTGGCCGTCATCGCCGTGGTCTTCAACACCATCCGCCTGCAGGTGATGCAGCAGCGCGATGAAATCAGCATCTCGAAACTGATCGGCGCGACGGATACCTTCATCCACCGCCCCTTCTATTACACGGGTGCCCTGCTGGGCCTGTGCGCCGGCGCGCTGGCCCTCGGTGCCGTGGCACTGGCCTTGCAGCCGCTCAATACGGCGATCGCCGAGTTTGCCCGCCTGTATGCGTCCGAATTCCAGCTGGTGCCGCTGGCGCCCCTGCCGATGGCCGGCTTGC
This sequence comes from Amanita exitialis, assembly GCA_023014455.1. Taxonomy (NCBI): domain Eukaryota; kingdom Fungi; phylum Basidiomycota; class Agaricomycetes; order Agaricales; family Amanitaceae; genus Amanita; species Amanita exitialis. The sequence goes on along the minus strand of JAEBUR010000041.1, from coordinate 7,451 downwards.
TGGCCCTGAGCGCCGGCCTGGGCCTGATCGGCGCCTTCCTCTGCGTGCAGCGCCACCTGGCGCGCCTGAACTGACCTTCCCCCCATGGCGGTGCCCGCGGTGCCGCCATGCTGACCGCCTCTTGTTTTTTTACTATTCGCCCCATACTGCTGTTATCTTGATATTAAGCAAGTATTCTTAAGGTTCGCTTCAGCTTGCGGCCGTAGACTATGCCTGTTGTCATGAAGAAGGGTGTGGCCCTTTCGGGCAAGCGCAAAGCGGTGCACACTGCAGTCACCATGCGCCCTGGCGGCGCATTTCAGATAAAGTATCAACTAGTAAATCGCCATAGTATTTAGGCTATCAGGACGATTAAATGTGCCGATTGGCACTCTCAAGCAGAGAGTGCTAATATAGGGACATACCAAGGCAGAACCGCCATGGACGCCAGATGAAGATGGTGCCGCGATCTGCGAAGTGCAAGACCGAATACGCAAAAACGAACGAAAAATGGACCCTGTCGCGTGACAGGGCCAACTGGAACAAAGCAAGACTACGAGGGAGAAAACATGACTATGATGTCCGCAACGTCCGCATTGGTTCCGACCAAAAATAACGCGCTGGGCCTCGGGTTCACTGGCAATCTGGGCAATATCGACGCCTATATCTCGGCCGTGAATCGTCTGCCCATGTTGACCCACGACGAAGAAATTTCGCTGGCGAAACGCCTGCGTGAAAAAAATGACCTCGCCGCCGCGCAAGAGCTGGTGCTGTCGCACCTGCGCCTGGTGGTCTCGATTGCCCGCGGCTACCTGGGCTATGGCTTGCCGCACGCCGACCTGATTCAGGAAGGCAATATCGGCTTGATGAAAGCCGTGAAACGCTTCGATCCGGACCAGGGCGTGCGCCTGGTATCGTACGCCATGCACTGGGTGAAAGCCGAGATGCACGAGTACATCCTGAAAAACTGGCGCCTGGTCAAGGTGGCGACGACGAAGGCACAGCGCAAGCTGTTCTTCAACCTGCGCAGCCACAAGACGGGTCTGGATGCGATGACGCCGAAACAGATCGATGCGCTGGCCAAGCTGCTCGATGTGAAGCGCGAGGAAGTGATCGAGATGGAAACGCGCCTGAGCGGCCGCGACATCGCCCTGGAATCGCCGACCGACGATGAAGACGACAAGTTTTCGCCGATCGCCTACCTGTCGTCGGAGCAAAGCGAGCCGACCAAGGTGCTGGAAGCGGAGCAAGTGACGCGTTTGCAATCGGAAGGCCTGGAAACGGCACTGTCCAAGCTGGACGCCCGTTCGCGCCGCATCATCGAAGCGCGCTGGCTGGCCAACGACGACGGTTCCGGCGCCACCCTGCACGCACTGGCCGAAGAGTTCGGCGTATCGGCCGAGCGCATCCGCCAGATCGAAGTGGCGGCGCTGAAAAAAATGAAGGGCGCCCTGGCGGCCTACGTGTAATCCAAGCAATGCCGTAATGTAAAAGGCGCCGCAAGGCGCCTTTTAGTTTTGAACCTTGATGTTTATCAACAGATAAACATTGTCGGCCGTTAAGCTGCAGCCAAGCCCTTGGTGATCAGTTCGGCAACGACTTCATTCAGATCCGCGCCGCGCTCCTTGGCGATGGTCTGCAATTGCAAGACCAGATCGCTGTTGAGCTTGACGGCGAATGGCACCAGGCCCAGGGCCTGGTCGCGCTTGCGCTGTTCGCGGCGGTCGATGACCACCGCTTCCTTACCGAATGCACCGGCGCCGGGAACGTGCATCTTTCCCATCAATTTCTTGGCATCGCTTTTGGCCAGGTCGGTTTTTTTCATGGTTGTTTCCTGATTTTCAAAACAGCCATTCTACGCAGTAATCGGTGTGCCGCGTGGCTGGCGCATCAATTCATCCGCAGCGCGCCAGGAGTGCGCCGGAAAAATATCATTTTGTTATTATCATTTTCATCTCTTGCGTGCGCGCCACGCCGAGGACGCTCCATCTGAAAGGAAAAGCATGCATTACCTGAACCGCTCTTATCGAACCCTGCTGCTCCCCCTGCTCATCGCCTGCCTGGCCGTGCTGGCCGGCTGCGGCGCGGCCGGCAGCGCCGGCGACGCGGAAAACACGCCGCGCAGCGTCACCCACGTGCTCTCGCCGGGCCAGCAGGTGGCCATCACGGCCACCGACACCTTGAAACTGGAGCGCGTCAACGACAGCCGCTGCCGCAAGGGCGCCGTGTGCGTGTGGAAAGGTTACGTCAGCTACAGTTTCAGCTTGCTCAACAGCGCAGGCGCCACCGACATCGTCCTGTCCGACTCCATGCCCGGCGGCGCCAGTTCCGTCACCGTCCAGCACCTGACGTTTACCCTGCTCGACGTCGACCCGGCCACGCCGCCCGCGCTGAACGCGGCCGAACCTGTCTACCGCGTGAAAGTGAAGATCACGCAGGCCGCCCTGCCCCGCTGAGCGCTGACCGCTAACGGCTAGGACTCGTGGCGCAGCCGGCTGTCGGCTGGCGCCTCATGCCGCTCCAGCATGCCGTAATCGCGCACCACGCTCGCGATGCGCAGGCGGTAATCGTCAAACACGCCCTGCCGGCCCGCCGACTGCGCCGCGCGGTGCGCCTCCAGCTGCCGCCACTGCGCCAGCGCCGCCTCGTCGCGGAAAAAGGATAGCGACAGCACTTTGCCCGGCGCGCTCAGGCTGCTGAAGCGCTCGATGGAAATGAAACCTTCGATGCTGTCGAGCAAGGGGCGCAGGGACGCGGCCAGGTCCAGGTACTCCTGGCGCCCATCGGCGCTGGGCCACACTTCAAAGATCACGGCAATCATGCTATTTCTCCTCGCTTAAAGACGGGGATGCGCGCATTCGGCGACGCCTGGTAAGTCCATGCCAGCGGCATGCCGTGCAGCAGCTCGGCCCATGCCTGCGCGCAGGCGCCGGCGATGGCCTGCGCCAGGGCCGTACCCGGACAGGCATGGCGCCCGTGGCCAAAGCCATCGAGCACCAGCGCGGTCCGCTGCAGCAGAAAACGCTCCGGCTCGGCATGCATCCTGGCATCGTGGCAGGCGCTGGCCAGCACGACGACGATCATCTGGTCCTGCGGCACCGTCACGCCATTGATTTCCACCGAGCAAGCCGTGTAGCGGCGCGTGTTGTGGATGGACGGATCGTGCCGGCTCACTTCGCGCAGCATGGCTGGCCACAGCTGCGGCGCCGCGCGCAGTTGCGCGTGCAGTCCAGGCTGCGTGCGCAAGGCAATCACGGCATTGCCCAGCAAGCCCGCCGTGGCGTCGCAGGTCTGCGACAGCAGCCCCACCAGATTGACCAGTATGCCGCCCGCCGCGTGCCAGCCCGCTGCCCGCGCGTGCGCCAGCACGGCGGCCTGCAAACTGCCGGGCCGCGCCGGCCCCTCATTGAGCAAGATGGTAAAACGTTGCAACAGCGCTGCGGCCGCTTCCTGCGCGCCGGCCAGCTGGGCGCTACTACTCAGCGGCGATAGACAGGCGACGAAATCGCGCGTCCACGCGGCCAGGGCCGGCCATTGCGCGGGCGCAAAGCCCAACACATCGGCCATGGCAAACAAGGGCAACTCAAAGAGCGCGGCGTTCAGCGCCGTGGCGCTGGCGGGCGGCCGCTCCCGGGCCATGCGCAGCGTGCGCGCATGCAGGCGCGGCAAGTCCACCTGGCCCAGCGCTGCCGCCAGCGCCCGCTTCGGCGCGGCATGGCGCTCGCCCTCGTTCATGCGCACCAGTTCGGCAAAAATCGCCCCGCACGGCGTGCCCGCCAGGGTGGGCGGCACGGCCATGCCAGGCGGGCGCACGCGGCAATCCGGATGCGCCAGCACGGCATGCACACCCGCCGTGCCCGCCGCCAGCCAGCAGTTCAGGGGCGCATCGAAGTACAAGGGCGGACCGGCCGCCAGGCGGCGATAGTAAGCATAGGGTGCGGCGTGGGTGACGGCGGCGAGCGCGTCGACGGGATCGTTGGGGAACATGGCGCTTCCATTGCGGTGATCAAGGGAGGCGAGTATGCTGCCTCCTCCACCACAACACTTCGCCAGCGGACGAATCATGGATGACACCCTTCCCCCAACCACCGCCGACATGAGCCTGGCGCAGCTGGCCGGCGCCATCGCCGAACCGGCCCGCGCGCGCATGCTGTGCAGCCTGCTCGACGGCCATGCGCGCACGGCGACGGAATTGGCGGCCCTGGCCGAAGTGGGCGCCTCGACGGCCAGCGCGCACCTGGCCCGCCTGCGCGAGGATGGATTGCTGAGCATGCTGGCGCAAGGCAAGCACCGCTATTACCGCCTGGCCAGCGCCGAGGTCGGGCAAGCCCTGGAAGCGCTACTGGTGGTGGCCGGCGTGCCTCGGCAACCCTTCTCGCCCTCCACGCCGGACCGTTTGCGCCACGCGCGCACCTGTTACGACCACATGGCCGGCACGGTGGCGGTGACCCTGCACGACCAGTTGCATGCGCACGGCTGGCTGCAGGATGCAGGCGGCGACTACCGCGTGACCGCTGCGGGAGCCGCAGGCATGGCGGCGCTGGGCATCGACGTGCAGCAACTGCAGCGCCAGCGCCGCCGCTTCGCCTGTCCCTGCCTGGACTGGAGCGAGCGGCGCGCGCACCTGGGCGGCGCGCTGGGGGCCGCCATCCTGCAGCTGGCCCTGCGCCAGGGCTGGGCCGAGCGCGAACTCGACAGCCGTGCCCTGCGCGTCACACAGACCGGCGAGCAGCGCCTGCTGGCCGCATTTGGCACTCGCTGACGGGCACGCTATCATCTTGCAACTTGTCAATTTTTCAGGATGCACGATGATCGCCTTTGAAGGTCTATCCAAACAGTACGACAGTTTCGAGGCCGTCAAGCCGCTCACCTTGCAAGTGGGCAAGGGCGAAGTCTTCGGCTTCCTGGGGCCGAACGGGGCGGGCAAGACCACCACCATCCGCATGCTGATGGGCATCCTCGTGCCCAGCGGCGGCCGCGTGCTCATCGATGGCCTCGATTGCCACCGCGATGGCGCCGCCGTCAAGCGCAAGGTGGGCTATCTGCCGGATAATCCCATCTTCTACGATTATTTGCGGGGCCGCGAAATCCTGCAGTTCGTGGCCGAAATGCATGGCTATGCGCGGACGGAAGCGGTCGCCCGCGCGGCGCGCCTGCTGACGGAATTTGGCCTGGACGAGGCGAGCGAGGATTTCGCCGTGAATTACTCGCTGGGCATGAAGAAAAAGCTGGGCCTGGCCTGCGCCCTGATCCACGATCCGGCCGTGCTGATCCTCGATGAACCGATCAACGGCCTCGACCCGCGCGCCTCGCGCGACGTGCAGGAGCGGCTGCTGCGCATCGCCGCCGCCGGCACCACCATCTTCGTTTCCACGCATTTGCTCGACATGGCGCAAAAGCTGTGCAGCCGCGTGGCCATCATCCACCGGGGCGCACTGGCCGCCACGGGCAGCCTGGACGATATCCGGCAGCGCCTGTCCAGCAATGGCAGCCTGGAAGACATCTTCCTGCAGCTCACCGATGAAGCGGCCCCCGCAGCGGATGCGGCCGCATGATGCCGCATCCCCCCGCCACCTGGCGCGCCGTCTGGCTGCTGACCCGTTTGCGCCTGCAGCGCCTGCTCAACGTCAGCGGCAAGGGACTGTCCTTCAAGAAAGGCAGCTCCAGCCGCGCCGCCACGCCCGGCAAGAAACGGGGACGCTGGCTGCTGGGCGCGCTGCTGCTCTTGCCCATGCTGCTCTCCTCCGGCAACATCGCCCGCCACAACCTGCTGAACATGCATTGCCAGCTCGACCAGGTGGCCGCCTGCCAGGCGGAAGGCAGCATGCAGGCGGGCGAGCGCGTGCTGGCGCCCGTCATCGCCCACCTGATCGAGCAGCCATTCAGTACGGCGCTGGCCGGCGCCCTGACCCTGCAATTGGCGCTGCTGTGGCTGGTGAGCCTGTTGCTGCCGCTGGGCATGGGCGAACTGTCGAAGCCGGACTGGGACCTGGAGTGGCTGGTCACCTTGCCGGTGGAGAAAGGCACGCTGCTGTGGGCGCGCGTGCTGGAACGCACGCTGGTCAACCCGGTCGGCTTGCTGGTGCTGTGGCCCAGCACCAGCATGATCGCCTGGTACTCGGGCCAGGGCTGGCTTGCACCGCTGTCGGGCCTGCTCGCCTGCCTGCTCCTGCTGGCCCTGGCGGCCATGCTGCGCACCCTGGTCGACACGGGCTTGCGCCTGTCGCTCAGCCCCGCCCAGCTGGGCAACCTGCAGGCGCTGGTCTCCGTGGCCGGCATATTTCCCATGTACATAGGTATGTCCTTCGGCATGGGCACGGGCGGCCTTGCCCACGCGTGGGCGGCATCCATGCCCGCCTGGAGCGCCTGGACGCCGCCCGGCCTGCTGGTCACCATGCTCAATGCCCACGGTGCGGCAGCGGCGCTGCCGGCCGCCCTGCTGCTGGCGCAAGTACTGCTGTTGATGCTGCTGGGCATGGCCATCCTGCGCCGCCAGCTGCGCCACGGCGTGGTGGGCGCGGGCCAGCGCGAAGCCAGCCGCAAGCGCTCTCCGGCGGCCCAGCCTGCTGGCAAGTGGCGCGCCGGCATCGGCACGGTGATCCAGCGCCGCGAACTGACCTTGCTCTTGCGCGACCGCAATTTTCTCGTGCAAACCCTGCTGCTGCCGTTGCTGATCCTCGGCGGCCAGGCCCTGTTCTCGGGCCAGGCGCGCGACGTGCATGCGCTGCTGGCCAGTCCCGCCCTGCTGGCCTCGACGGGCTTTTTCCTCGGCAGCTATGTGCTGATGATGTCGGCCTTCCAGACCCTCAACAAGGAAGGTGCCGCGCTGTGGCTGCTGTACACCTTTCCCGTTTCCGTCGAGCGGGCGCTGCGGCAAAAGGCGCAGCTGTGGGCCGTGCTGGCCATGGTCTACCCCACGCTGCTGTTCGGCGTGGCGCTGGCCTGGCAATCCGCCTGGCAGTGGCCGATGGCGGGGCTGATGTTGCTGGCCCTGGCCGGCATTCCCCTGTATTCGATCATCGCCGTGGCGCTGGGCGTGTTTGCCAGCGACCCGCTGGCCACCGAGGCGACGGCCAAGGTGCGCCCCACCTATATGTATCTGTATCTGCTGCTCACCAGCCTGTACATCGCGGCGCTGGCGGCCGGCAGCCTGGTGCAGCAGCTGGTGTTCGTCGTGCTGACGGCGGCGCTGGCCGCGGCCCTGTGGCAAAAGGCGCGCGACGAGATGCCGTATCTGCTCGACCCGGCCGCCTCGCCGCCGGCCAGGGTTTCCGCCTCGGACGGCCTGATCGCCGCCATGCTGTTTTTCACCCTGCAAACCCTGGCCTTGCTCCTGCTCAAGGGCAACGTGGCCTCGCCGATGGCGCAAGTGAGCATTGCCTTTGGCGCCGCCGGCGCCCTCACGTATGCGCTGGTGCGCCTGGTATTCTGGCGCAGCAGGACGGCCGGCGTGCCGCGCATCGCCCAGGGAC
>JAEBUR010000040.1:0-114756 GCA_023014455.1 Amanita exitialis | reverse complement strand
TTGTTTATCCAGAGGAGAAGAGTAGTACTGCCACTGGATGGATAAGAGCACTGGCAAGACAAGTGTTAATAAAAGTAGGGGAAAGATCCTTGATAGATGAGAGATCTAGTATGACTGTTGATGAAAGAGCTAGGGCACTTGGCCTTAAGCTTCACTTGTTTGCCAAGCTATTGAAATTATACCCCTGCAACAAGAAGGGAAAATTCATTGGAAAAATAAAACCTATCTCCAATAGAGACATCCAGCCAGTCCACATGATATGTCCAGATGCTGTTGTGTGTGAGACTGATACATGTAATCCACGTTCTCTTGTTCAGTATACAACTCCACGTGACATTCCTCTTGTGAAACTGATAAAGAATTTCTGTGCCTATGAACAAGTACCAGTACTTTGTGGGCATTGTCCTGGATGCAACAGACTGTACTATGCTGATCATGAGAAGGTCAAAATTCAGAACACAAATAAATCTAACAGAATCTATCTCAACTCTGCAAAATACATCAAGATTGGAAGAACATTGTGGGCTGATCGGCTCTTCACAACTGCAGTGCTGAGTGGATTCTATAACTTCCATACCTCTGCTGCTACATATGCAGCATTTTGGAATTCAATTTCTCATAAATTCGTCAGGGATGGGTAAATTATCCTGTAGGCAGATCTGGCAGGCATTCATTCAGGAGTCCATCTGCTTTATTGCATCAAAGGATGATGTAAATCTTACAATACAGAATGACCTTGCCAGTGATGAAGTCACAAGAGAAGCATTTGTGAACCTTGGACAAAAAGGAGTTATACAGGGTGCTCTGGAGCACAACTGTGATGAGTGCACACAAAAATACAGAACCAGGGCAGACTTTATGGGAAGTGGAGGACATGCTGATATTGATATCACAACTGTACAAGGTTCTGCTGGTAATGCAGAAGGTGAACATGCACCAGTAAAGATGGTGTTGTTGATGGAATTGTCATGGGGGCACACAGTAAGTTTGATCATCAAGAGAAAAAAACCAATGTTAAACTCATTACCAGTATTGTGCATATAAAGATTGTACATCTGACTTGGCTAATGCATGTGGTGGTTGTTTATTGTGCATATCATGAAAATATACATGGAAGAAAATGTCATGCTGCAAATTGCAAGCAATGACAAAGTAGCAGGGACACAAGCCTGTAGATGGCACCAGGATAAATGGCAACAGCATCTCACCAAACCACAGGCAGCAAACATTGGATGGGTACAGAAGAGCATTGAGGAGACCAGATGAAACATGGCCTTGGATGTGAGAAAATCAACAGAATCCACATCCACATGATCAACCTGAGCCATCAGATAGAAGAGTTACTAGAGACCATTTCATTCCAACCAAGAATGTATTGTGTGGAAACTATATGTGCACCATGTGGTGTGGTGATTGCATGGGACAAGTTTTTCAAGGCAGAATCCCCAACAAATATATTGAACTTCCTGGCACATGCCTATCCAACAGAGGAATCAAGGCCATCTTACATTTGCATTGACAAAGTATGTCGTGTGCTAAAAACCTGTGTAAGAAATGGAAGTTGGGAGACATGGAAAAAAACAAGCAGATTCATTGTTGACACTTATCACTACACCAATCACAGTGATGCAGATATATTATGTCATACATGGTGCAACCCTTCACCTACAGATGGCTCTGCACCAAACTTGGTAGTAGTTGAGTCTGATTCACAGGGTGGACATTATTATAAGCGAGCATTCAATACACAGGCTTGTGAGCAATTGAATGCCTGGCTTGGTGGCTTTGAACAGATCTTGAAAAGAATGACTGCTGGAAACTTTGATTGGTTCTTGCACACAATGCTTGTGTACCATACTAGCCAGGTTATGGAGAGACAATCACAAATGAACATTGATGATGATGGTGATGAGGATGAGGATGAGGATGAGGATGAGATGGTAGAGGAAGGAGGGCACAATGTACAATAGTTTCTTGATTACAAATGTAAATAGAACTTTCTGTATTTTTGAAAGAATTCAATGCTAGCAATGTCAAATTCAAGTACATTGCTGGTGGCAGCAACACTTACATTCCTATCAAGATACAGTCTAGGACCATGGCAGGAAGTCTTCAGTGGTAAGATATGACTTCACTGGGATGCACTGGGAATGCACTGGGAATGAGGTAGGAATGAGGTAGGAATGTGCTGGGACCATAGTGGACCAATTGGGAATTTGCTGGGAATCCAATGGGAATCCCAGGAATCCAGTAGGAATCCTAGGAGTCCACTGGGAGTCCACTGGGAACCATGGCTCAGTGGAAACTCCTGCTGATTCTGCATACCAAACTAAGAGATGTCCCTTTGGTGACTTTGATCAAGAACTTTGTGTCTTATGAGAAAGTACAATTACTCAGTGGCCAATGCCCAAGTTGCAAGACAGTATACTATGCTGACCATGAAAGAGTCCCCACTCAAGTGGACAACAAGTATGATAGGGTGTATTTAAACTCTGCAACATATGTTAAGATTGGACAGAGCATATGGGTTGATAGGTGTTTCACTTCAGCTGTCATGAGTGGCATCTATAACTTTCATGCATCACCTGCTACTTATGCTCAATTTTGGAACATGTCATTTGCATCTGTAAAAAATGTGAGTCGAAGGCAGGTATGGCAAGCATTTGTACAGGAATCACTAAGGATGCAGGCTGTTGAGTCACAAGTGAATTTCACAATGGAAGATGGCCTATCCATAGATGAGGTCACAAGGAGGGCTTTCCAATTTCTTGGAAATGGTGGTGTTATTGGTGGATCAATGAAACATAGTTGCAATGAATGTACACAGAAGTACTGGGAACAACCCACCAGTACCATTGACATAGATCCATCAGCCATGGTTGGCATGGAAGACATGACAGCTGCATTACAATCTCAGGCAAATATTATTGAGGACTGTGCCCCTGTAAAAATGGTTGTTGTGGATGGGATTGTAATGGGCCATACAGTAAGTTTTATCATTATTGGAACTTGATATCTGATGTTCATTGATGTTTCAGTATTGTGGGTATCAAGATTGCACTGCTGATCTGCTAAATGCATGGGGTGGAGTATACTGTGCTTTTCATGAAAACCTGATTGGGAGATTGTGCCATGTTGGTAACTGCACCACTGTTAAAGTACAGGGTACTCAAGCTTGTGCACAGCATCAGGGGAGGTGGCAAAGGCATGCCCTCAATCGTAGGACCAATGTACTAGGGGATATAGAAGGGCCATGAGAAGAACTGATGAAACAATGCCTTGGATGCCAGCTGCATCTACTCATGAACAACAACCACATGATACTGATGATTCCCATGAAAGAACACATAGGGAACTCTTCACACCTCCAAGAACTTATTGTGTTGAAACAATCTGTGCACCTTGTGGTGTTGTAATAGCATGGGCAAAGTTTATAATAGCAGAATCTCCAACAAATATATTGGGCTTCCTTGAACATGTATACCCAACAGATGAAGTCAGACCTTCATACATATGCATTGATAAGGCTTGCTTAGTACTTTGCAGGAGTGTTGCAGATGAATCATGGGAGAGGTGGGGAAATACCAGCAGGTTCATTGTGGATTCTTATCATTATTTGAATCATCATGCAACTGACAAATTATGCCATAAATGGTGCAATCCTGCACCATTAGATGGGTCAGCCCCAAACTTGGTGCTTGTGGAGACAGATGAAAGAGGCATGCAGTACTTTAAGCAAGCATTTAATACTCAAGCCTGTGAACAATTGAATGCTTGGTTGGGTGGTTTTGACCATATCATGAGGAGAATGACTTCATGGAATTTTGAATGGTTTCTACAAAGTATGTTGTTCTATCACACTAAGCAGGTGATCAAAAGGCAAGACAAGAAGAGGAGTAGTGAGGAGGTCAATGAAAGTGAGGATGAGGATGAGGTATGATTATATAACAAAGCCAAAATGTTGGTGTACAGGACAGAAATATAATCAGGGCTACATAGGAAATCAAGAATTATGCAATTTGAAGTTGGTGCAATGGAGATATAGTCAATTCAATTCATTTTTGCTTGCTAATAGTATAGAAACAAACAAAGACAAAGTATAGCCAAAGTGTGTATGTGAACAGCAGACCCACAGTAAAAGGTGCATAGTAAATTAAGAATTATGTAATTTGAAGGTGTTGCCATGTAGATATAGTCAATTAAATGATTTTTGTTGTTGGTGACATAGAATTATAACAAGAGTAAACAAAGCCAAATTTCTAATCCAAACAAAGTAACCCTCAATAAAGGTTGACAGGGAATTAAGAATGATGTAATTTGAAGGTGTTACCATGGAGATATAACCAATTTAATGTGATGCTACATTGGGAAAGTTAGTTGAGAATGGGCTCAGATTGTGTTTGGAGTACGAGCTCACTCCGAGCTCAGCTCAGATTGAATGGTGAAAGTTCCCAACTAGGATTGGGCTTGGAGTCTACTTGGATTCCTACCACTTTTATCACCTACTTGGAGTTAACTCGGACTGGGCTCGGAACCCACTCGGAATTTTCGGAGTAAGCTCGGATTCCACTCGTAGGGGGGGGGGGAGTGTAAACTGCTGCTAAGGTCTGTCGCTGACGAGACGATGCACACACACATTTCTGAATGTGGATGTCTTGAATCTACCAATAATGAATGAATTCAACTTTTCAAGATACAATACGTTGACTGTAATTGCATAGTGCCATCTCAAATACATCCATATCTAAGACCCGGGTAATATGGGTTGGACGGGGCCGGTCACAGGACGATGGCACGTACCGCTCATAACTGTCAAGATACAAATCTTCCGTGCTGCAAGTCGCCTTGAAAGCTGGATGATTGAGCAGCCGCTGTACCCACGAAGAAAAATTGTCTCCTTGGGGGAGTTCAAATCCGCGATAAAATTTCAGCACATTCGTCGATCTGAATATCCCTTGGTGTAGGCAGTACGGTCAAAAACATTGACTAGGCAGACGAAGAAGGGGACATACAGGGTGCCACATAGATATCTGCTAAACTAAGCTGACCATCACTGCACCACAAACCCAAGGATTTCTTCAATTTCGGGTCATCTCCAAACTCCTTCTCCGTTCGTTCAAAGAGTTCAACAAGCTTCTCAATTGCCTGACGGAATTCATGGCCATATTCAATTTGTTTTTCTGCGCCTTTCGCCTTGAGGTAGCGATAGAATGCCGGGACGACGGCGTGATTGATGTGATAGGCTTGCAAACGGATAAGAGCACGGGCATCTATGCTACTGCAGGTCGAACAAATCACATTAAGGGTAAACCTACAAGGTTCGCTGGCCGGCGGCAGCAAGCTGCGTTCTTGGCCGTTTTGCCTTGCTACACTGGAAATAAATATTATTATCTGAGCGTACACGGGAACCAAGGTCACTCACTCTTCGAGAAAGTCAACGATGATGGTACTTTCATTAAGGGATCGTGGAGGGCTGTATTCGTTCAACTTGAGAGCAGGGACGAGACCCTTGGAGGAGATATCGAGGAGTTCCCGAGGCTTTGGGTTCTGGTATGGATTAATTTCATCTGCCAGCGCGGTCAGACCTACATGATTGAACGCTTGATATGCAGCTCACAGTACTAAAACATCATTGATCAATCTAAACTATAGCGCACAGATATGAGCTCACCTTGTATGGTATGCCAAGGTACTCGAATGTCACCCAAACCCTCTGCACAAAGGAACAGAAGCAACTCCCAAACATTGTGTAGGGAGCGTCTGCAGTGTGCGCCTCGGCCGTGACAAGTGCGTTTCCGGTGCATTTTGTGCAGGGGAGTTTTCCTGTGTTAGCGTCAGTGGGCATACTAGTTGAGAATGGGACTCGTTCACATCTCCGTTGGTGCGTATAAATGGTAGAGGGCATCCGCGCTCATGCCGCCAATCCCGGTACCGCCCGCGAAACATCGCACAAGTGCAGTTTTTAGTTTCTTGCTTTGCCAAAGAAATCAGGCGTTTGACATCGCTGGTCTACCATTCCCTACACCATTGCTTCTTCCCCGCCTTCCGATTTCCTCCCTTCCTCCTCCTCTTCAACTTCTTTTCCTATGTCTTGTCGGGATAACTCGTGAAGTAGAATATATTCGTTACACTGGTACCGCCATTTAGAGTCTTGTCTCGTCAATGGCAAAATTTGGACTTTTTTCAAGTTCACAAACGCCAGTAGATGATCTGCACTGCTCAGGTTGCTGTCAAAAGTACGTGACAGTATCGTCGACGCTCAATTTTGAGGTTAGTTTTGCAACATTTCCGTTTGACAACACCATGCTCTACAACGATAGGATCGTATTTTGTTCTGATGACGCGTAAAATTTGCAGTGTACCTTTGGCAGCCAGATCGCAAAGCAGGCGGTCACTGTCACTGCCAGTGTCACAGACTTCGAAACCGCCATGAGCATCGCAAATACCGACGACGAGAACATTGTTGTCCACCCTTCTCTGTTGACTCCAATCCAAAAAAACGACTGGCAAGCAGCCCACATCCTCTACACCAACAACATCCCTGCTTGTCTCGTGGGTCCTCCTGCATCTGCATTCTATGGCTCTGATGACCTATGGATACAAGTCATCGTCGTCGTTCCTGACCCTGCGTTCGAGGATGCGCGCAAGGTATTGCTTGCGAATGGGTATCAAGACCTCCCAATGGATGACGATGCCTATATGATGCGGGAGGTCTCGGCCTCGGGCGCTTATGGGCAAAAACCTGTAGTAGAATGGCGCTTGCTTTCTTCCCGGCATCGTAACGGCATAGACATCATTCTTGCTCCTGCAAGCCATTGGCATTTCAACATCGCAGAGGATACAACTATAGTCGTGGATGGGATTCGACTACCCAAATATGCTTCATATCTCAAGGGCAAGTGAAAAGAGGATACCACCTCTTTTTTTCTCTTTTTTTTTTGTGAAATGTTTTAACGTGCTGAATTTTTTTTTTTGGTCCGTCTCTCTGTCTCCGTCTCTCTCTCTCTCGCAGCACTCGTATCCGTCCTTGCCCAACGACGCAAGGTTTCTATCCCCCCCGGTCGCTTCCAATTACAAGCTGCGAATGCATGGGTCTTGCGGGGCAAATACCCTGATGCGTTGAAGGAGCTCTCGCCGGCCGATAAGCTCTTCTTGGATCATTATTTTTCTCTCAGGAGACCGCAGAATCTCAGGAAAGTTGTGGAGCTTTGGGATGGACTGAGGAGGGGAGTTTTAACAGTTGATGAAGCAGTGGCATCGGCTCCTGTTGAGAAGATACTCAGAAGATTACCATCGCGGGTAACCTGAGAATGGCACCATCAATCATCTTTGAAAGCTGTTCGTGCTGTGCGCGGTGATAATACACTATGGCGGGATGGAACCTGTGGAGTGTCGCTGAGGGGAAGAGTGGTTCTGGTTCCTAGAGGTGGTGGTGACAAGCCCGTGGTGTCTTCAACGAGTTCTCTGGAGGCAGTCCTCAAACACATACCGATCAATTTGACTTTCAGATTCCTCACACAACAAACAGAGCCAGAACCAGTTTTCTCATCTTTTTGGGCATTCTACATATTTCTTAGTATCTACTGGTAGCCAGACCTCTGTTTCCCAGACGAGCTACGTACCAACTCACTACAAAGAAAAATCATCAAACCAAAACGGAAGAAAGGGGTATGGGGTGGAGACGTACACTATCGCAGACTCGATGCACTGTTTGACGTCCTTGTAACTCACGACCAGGCACGACTGTTCATCTCGTGCAACGAGCATGATCTTTTCATCGGTCCCTGCATCGAGCTGGTTGAGGTTGAAAAATGGTCAGATTCGGTTAATGAACAGCTTTTGCGCACCTTGTTGAGGCACGTCAACACATGCGCGAGGTTCATCATCGGATTACCATTCTCATCCACTTGGTGAAAGACGTAGTCCCTAAAGAGCTTGATAATGTACCTATCACCCGTCTCTGACCACCGGGGGTCGCGTGCAAACCTAACGCGCAGATATGCAAACGAGCGGGAGAGAGAAAATCAGGACACGTACTCTGGTCTCTCGTTGATAAAGCCAAATTTGCATAATAATCTCACCAGACGTGCATTCTCCAACTCGCTCAGAAGCTCGTTTTCTAGCCGGTCGGTGGCGCTACCCCGGACACTGTTATTCATCGGATTGATTGCAAGTGATAATGTGACCTACAGCAGTGCATCATTCAGATCAATCAGGACTTTTCCTCTCACCATATCCAACAACTGGTCGATCGTCTGGCACCTCACATCAGCATACACACACACTCACACACACACACAACTTCCTCCAATGCAGGGCAACTGATCGACTCACCCGATGCGGCCCGCCCTTGGTCATCAAGAACACAATGGCATTCTTCATATCTTGACTGTACTGCCTCCCAATGGTGTCCAGGCTCTTTTGAAAACTGGCGCCGTTGGTAACTGCAAGAGTGCTGCAGCACAGGGCGTAGAGGAGCCGGCCGAACATGAGCAAATCATCTTGTTGGAGAATACCGATGTCTTGTGGGGCGTCGTGCGTGAGGACGTCAATGAGGCCGCATGAGCCGATGCGAACGCTAACCGACGTCAGTATTGCCGTGACAGAGATAAACAAAAAAGGCAAGAGAGCTCACCGGTTCTGGCCAGTGACCAAAATTTTGGTGGCGTCCACTGTTCTGACAGCAAGTCCTGCCTCGTGTGCTTGCTTGATTCCCGAACTGATCTGGACGACATACGTCCATATGACACGCTCGGGAATCATCGGATGAGTGCCGATGCCAGCCGTGCCCATTGTATTCGAACCGCTAAACGAAGAAAAAGAGGATGTGCCAAGAGATCGCTGGGCTTGTAATTGGTGTCCGAGTCCTGTGGAAGTGGGTTGCTGGAGTTGTTGGAAGGCGGCTACTTTGGCTTTGAGGTGGACATCGAAGAGAGTGCGTGCGTTGGAGTGGTAGGTGTAGCAGAGGACCAAGGCTGTGGCGGATTAGATGGGACGGAGATAAGATGATATCAAGTCATACAGCTGTCATTAAAAGCCCGTGTTGTGAATGCCTCGTGCACGGAAACGATGCTTGGATGTCTGATCTTGGACCAAGTTTCAATAGGTGAGAAAGCGGATTGAGCCAATTGTTGGGTGAGCCGAAAGTCTGGCGTGTGTGTTAGAGGTTGCTAAGCTAGGAGGGACGATGCCCACTTTCGATCCGCCGTAGAGTGTACGGCAAGCCATCCGAAGTCCGGATGGCTCGATAAACAAAGGAGAACCAGTTCAAAAACTTGCGGCGTTCGCTTTGCGGAGAGTCGACAGTTTCTAGTGGAACAAGAGAGTGGTAGCCCTGGAGTTCGTCTGGGAGTTCCACGCCTATCGGAGCTATACCGCGGATAGTTTCACTGCGTGATTGAAGGCCTTGGCGCAGTTCGTTGGAAGAAGGGACAAAGTGCGAGCCTGTAGCGGAGAGAACGAAAGGAGCGGGAATGGCGGGCGTGTAAAGGTGATAATTCAACTATATGCGCATTAGCGATTGCAGCGCGAGCGCATATAGGGGTGTGTACTCACGGGTTGACGGAGAAAGACAGGTGCGTAAGGATATTGGGCAGCCGTTTCGTAATCGTGTTGGTAAGGATTATATTGTGACTCGTCGTAAAATAGCTAAAGCGGAGTGAGCTTATGCTGTCAAAACGTGTATGACGTACATGATCCATGATGGAGCCGACAGAGGTGTCGCCAGCATAATCAAAGACATCGTATTCTTCTGATTGAACGGCAGATTTTGCGGTGGCCGGGGGAGGCTTGGGAGGGGGAGGGGTGGTCGGCACGGGGGTTGCAACCGATTTGGGGACGAAAACTGGGGCGTTGATAGCCTGTGCGGAGAGGGTGCCTGTCGTGGGAGGTCTGCGAGGGATTCAGAAGCGAGCCAAGAAGACGAACGGGACTCACGGAGCGGCCGCGGACTCGTGAGGCTGGGGGTGATGGTAATTGCAGCCCTTGTCCTGAAATTTGCAGTAACTGCGGCGGGTCAGGGCTTGTGGGAGAGTAGGAGAAGACGATACCCGTAGATGGCGATGTTTCTGCACTGGCGATGGGGCGACCTGAGCTCGTCGTTTGTGGTTGGGTCGACGATTTTGACGGCGGAAGAAGCGGGGCGGAGGAAGAAGGCCATTGGACATATGACACGGCCAAATGCGGCCCAAATAAGAATCTCGACGCTCTGGTCAACGCTCCGCCTCATGTCACTGCTCTCATGCCTCCGCTCCACATGCCTCCCGATGACGACGACAACACCATCTGTCCTGTGTGCGATGCCGACTGCACCTGTGCCGCCTCCCAGCCGCCTTCCGCCTCCCTGAAAATAAAACTCACCGTCCCACAGCGCATGCTTGTCAACCGTCGCATCCCACCCACCCCTCAAAAACGGCGAGGCCGTCCTCCCAAGCCTGCCCCGCCTCGCCGATCATCACCCCATCCGATCAAACCCAAATCCATCTTTATCAAGCAAAAACCTCCACCGCTCAAATCGCGGCTCTCCAAGGACAGGCACGCAGCCGCTCTAGCTGCTGCTGTTGCCGCTGCAAAAAAACACAGGTGCGGACCCAACCACTTGGCTGGCTTGGCCTCGGACGACGACGGCCAGTTTCCCACCTTCGTCTCCGCTTCCGCCCTCTCCTCTCTCTCCGACGGCTCAGACTCTTCCTCCTCGGACGGCTTCGAGACCGACTCTGAGATCGAGGCTGAAGAGGAAAATTTCATCATCCACCAGGTCAGAGACAAGGCCCGCGTCAAGCGCGAGCTCCTTGGCGACGACACCCAGCAGAATAGAGACCAGCACAATAATTGGGTCATACGACCTCGGAAAAAAAGCGTCAGCCCCAGCGGCGATATGGACGTCGACTCGGACGCCACGGAGGACGACGATCAGGAGGACGACGATGACGACGACGATGACGAAGAGACAGATGGCAAACGCGTCGGTAGGGGCTATGTTGGGCTCGCTACCGGCTGGTCCGAAGACGAGGAATCAAGCTTTGACGCCGACATCTTCTTTGCCAATCTTTCCGGATCCGACTCCAACGGGTCCTCCTCCACTGACGACGCCGATCCGTCCGATGCCGACTCGGTATCTGCCGTTGTCACCGATATACTCCCGCACCTCCGCCAGGGTCTTGAGACCCTGCCCTTTGAAGTCACAGAAAGTTGGGATGGCCAGATCGTGTTTACCAATGGCATCCGCGACGGCCACGGAGTCCTTGATATTGACTTTGAAATCGACGCTGCCCACTTCATGGTTAATTCCAGTCCCAGCTCCGGCGATGGCGACGATAGCGACGTGGACATGATCCACTCGGACAGAGGTTACGAAGAAGACCTCGATGGCGGCGACGGCGACACAACAGATGAAGAGCTGGTGGGCGAAAACGACCTTCCAAACGAACGTGCCATGCAGCTCTTTAGCTTCCCACTCATTGTGTCCGCCATAAATCCGCTGTCGACCGTTAGCCCTGCCGTCAGTCCATGCCCTCGCTCACTCCGACCATTCAACTCCTTCTCATCCCCTAAACCGGCTGACATCCTCGCTGGTCGAGTATTCTGGGAATCTGACGAGCCCGATGACGTGGAAAACACTGCGAAGCAGGGCGCGGGACCCCACAGGGGGTGCTTCGTAGCCAACTCGGAGACGCGAAACGCAGTCATCGACGACTCGCACAAGGACGTACCTTCTCCCCATCCCAGCTTTAGGCGGAACAAGGCAAGACGTTTAGGTCTCCCCAATGTGCGTGTGCTGTCCTATTATGTCCTCCGCATAACCGATGAGGTACTAACACGTCTATATTTGGTTATCACAGCTCCGCCAACAGGCGTTGATCACCGATATAACGTCTAGCCCCGTGGCTGACCGTTCGTCTCCATTTGTGTCCTCTGAGGTCTCTGTCCATCCTCGCGACATGTCATATTCGCCCTCAATAGCACTCAACGACGTGCTCCAGCCGTCGTTTCTGGATCCAGATCCAGACCAGCAGCCGACTCTGGAACCCCCGTGCTCGCCTAGCACGGCAACGTCCGGGGTGGAAAGCGACTCTAAATTCAACCGGTGGGGCCTTATTCCCGTTAGCGCTGGCGCATTTAGGCAAACAAGGGAAATGGGTACGGCGATTACGGATGGAGCAGAAGGGTGGCGATCCTCGACCCCAAGGCCAAATACGGTGACTGATTATGGCAAGATGATCAGGGCTAGTCCGTTTGCCGCCATGCGTGAGATGTTGGCTGGACCCTCATCGTCATCTTCGTTGCCTAGGAGGAGCAGAAAGAAACGAGTGAGTCGGATGATGGATATATCTCCTGTCATACTCCCCCGAGACGGAGATCAGACGCCGACAAATGTGCATGTGGGTTCGAGTTTGCATCATGCGGCACCCCACGTCACGGCCCAACCAAAAAGCCGTAAAGAGCTTCGACGGGAGCGAAAGCTTAAACGAAAAAGCCAACACCCTCATCAATACAGCCACCACCAGCATCGCAATCACCATTCGCCGAACAGTCAACATTACCAGCACCGCCATGCGCATCGCCACTATCCGAATTTAAAATCTCGTGGGTCGGCGGCGGTGCAGAGGACGAGCTTTGCTTCCTCGTCCTTTGTCCCGCCGTTGAGTTTATGAAGAAGATGAGACGAAAATGCGACGACCAAGAGACGAGATGAGTCTGTATTCATTCCCTTTTTTTTGCTGCATCTGTGATCCTTTGCCGTGCATTCTCGCTTCATACCTCGCTCGAGATCTTGATATTACCAACCACCAGTCCATATGACCGTATGTAGATACGCGTTTGTTACTGTAACATGCAAATTGTATTTTTTTTTTTAAAAATTTCTTTAGCAGTACAGTACTGTTTGTTGTTGTATGTCAATCGTCGCGTATTACGCTTCTAAAAACCAACTCTACAGGTTTGTATTACCCCTTTAACAGCGCCCCGCACTCGAGGTATGTGTTAGAGTGAGCCTAGAGTATGTCCCAAAATACACAACTCCGGTCAGATGATAGAGAAGAGTGTTAGTGGTTTCGTAATGAATCCTTTTGTTCTCATCTTTTGTGTCGGTTGTGTCGTACCGCCCCACTTGGCCAGGCATAAGTTACGCATGTATGACGATAGTGAGAGGCCTGGTGCCTGCCGAAAGGAGTACCCCGTGCTGCCTGCCTGAGATCAGGTGGGCTGAGCGCAGACCCAGGAGATGCCGAGCAGGAGCCGACTAGCGTGGAATTTGGGCGTTGAATGGGTTACTAAACTCGGCTCAAGTCCGCCCTGACAAGCCTCCAGCTGGTCTGAAGCCATTCTTCCGCCTGCCACCGCTCTGTTTCCTGTCTGGTCTCAGCGCCTGCTTCTGAGTCTTCCATGGCATTCGCCCAGCCCATGTCCCGCATCTCCACCCGCGATCCTCTTCACTCTCTCTCCCTGCCTCACATACACCGCAGGCATGCTCCCAAACAGAGGTTCATCGCTGACCTCTCCCAGTGTCTCTTTGATTTCGTCATTCAGCTTTTGCCGACCCAAGAAGAGATGGCTGTCAAGGAAGACGTCAGGAAGCTCCTCGAGAGGCTCATTCGGACCATTGAACCCGACAGCCGCCTTCTTTCATTTGGCAGCACCGCAAACGGCTTCAGCCTTCGGAATTCCGGTAATTCCACCACAGGCTGACAATATGAAAACTAACGATCGCGTGTGCGTCATCGTAGATATGGATCTCTGTTGTCTAATAGATTCGGATGAGAGGCTGGCTGCTACCGATCTGGTCACCATGCTTGGTGATTTACTCGAACGAGGTACGCTCAACCATTCGGCCCACCACTTTTTGCGCTCACATCCACCCAGAGACCAAATTCCACGTCAAACCATTGCCACTTGCCCGAATACCCATCGTCAAGCTTTCCCTGGATCCGTCCCCGGGATTGCCACTGGGCATCGCGTGCGACATCGGCTTCGAGAATAGGTTGGCACTAGAAAACACGCGTCTCCTCATGTGCTACGCAATTATTGATCCAATACGGATTCGGACCATGGTTCTCTTCCGTGAGTCCATTCATTCGGCGCAAACCGTGACACTCTTAACACCTCTCCAGTCAAAGTCTGGAGCAAACGGAGGTCAGCTTACGTCCAACGCTCACCGGCAACCACTCACAATTTTTTTTTTACCCTATAGAAAAATCAATTCGCCATATAGAGGAACCCTCTCATCTTACGGCTATGTTCTACTTGTAATTTACTTCCTTGTTCACGTCAAAAACCCTCCAGTTTTACCTAATTTACAACAAATGCCGCCATTGCGGCCAATTACAAAAGTAAGCTATGATAACGTCATTGTGTAGGGTCACCGCTTATCCAGAACATAGGAGGAGACACATGTTAATGGATATAATACTTGGTGCGTGGGTACCAGACACGCGCCGCTTAGGGACTGACGGGTACCGCACAGGTTCTTTGATGACATTGATTTGCTACGCCAACGCTGGCGCTCGGACAACGCCGAATCTGTGGGCGAATTGCGAGTAGTCATTTTAACAGGCTCCGAACCGACGTCACTGACGGAGCCTTGACAGATTAATTGATTTCTTCCGCTATTATTCCCGGGACTTTTTATACAACACAGGGGTGGCTTCCATCAGAGCTGGGCTACTCAAGAAGGAGAGTAAAGGGTGGCAGAATGACGTATGCCTTTTTCTTTGATTAGCTTTCACTGTGAACTAACAATGTTGGCCATCAGCTATCTGCAGGACGCTATAACGATGTCCGCGAAAGAAATCGGCTGTGTATCGAGGTACCACGTTCTTACTCCGTCGGCAACTGTCGCTAACCATCGTACGCAGGATCCGTTTGAGGTTGACTACAATGTAGGTCGGTGTGTAACTAAGGATGGACTTTACACGGTAAAATCACCCGACTGATAGCCCTTCTGTTTGGCTTACACCCGGTTACCAGATTCGTGGAGAATTTATGCGGGCAAGTCGCATTCTCGCTGCGCGTCCTGAACGTGCATGGCTTGCTCTGTCGGAACTGTGCGAGGATCGAAAAGTCGAAGAGTTGGTCTCCCCCCCACTTGCTGCTCCTCGTCCGTCGAATCCACCCCCTCAAACGCCGTTCCCCGTAGGGAGCCAGTCGATGCGGGCGAATAGAGCCGAGGCACCTGACGGCCTGTCCCTTACGTCTGAGCGCGGTAGCGGATCGTCTGCGCCGCACGTCGCTGAAAGGCCGGTTCCGGAGCATATGGCACCTAAGCGGGGCAAGTGGACCAGCCCACCACCACCCGAGGCCCCCCCGGTTGACCACGCTCTCTTTGACGCCCGGCTTGGCAAAAGTCTCGAACTGGCGACCGCATCTACTGAGGCGCGTCAACAGGAATCATGCAATTCGTCATCAAGTAATAGTGAAACGTACACTGACGAGGATCGGTCTGACGCTGCCGAGTCGGACGATATCACATCAGTTCGGTCGTTCACGGAGGGGACAAACATAGCAAGTACAAGTGGTCCTACGCCCCTTCGGAGGCCATCCTGGCATTTGCCAGACACTGCTATGCGAATACCGCAGATTACTGTTCGTGATGGGAATGTCATACCACCCGAAATACTTCTATCTCAGCCCCCTCTTGGAGGTAGTCGAAACCAACATCCTCCCGATAACGTGCTGGACATTGCGACGGCCTTGCGTCTTCAACGGGACATTCAACTCTCGTCTTCTTCGAGGCCAGATGCCAAGAGGCGATCGATACCCTGTTTTTCCAGAAACCTGCAAAGAACGCCGGCATCACAGCCTCCCATCTTGACACCTTCTATATCCTCATCGCCTGCATCTATTCCTCTTCCTGCTTCACCAGACTTATTATCGTCGATTGACTCTGCTGCGGATACTTCTGCTACTGTATATTACCAAACCACCAGGTCGCCAAGGCCAACCTCTGTGTTATACCCCGGTTCTTCTTCGGGATCTCCACAGCACCTCTCTCCGCAACATAATGCATTCCTTTCACAATACCACCAACAGCAAGCACATACCTTTTACTTGAATAATGTGCCGCAGGATATTTTCCCACCAAACATGCCACCCGCGATAACTTCAATCACGAATGGATCCGGTCCCGGTGTGGCATTCAATCGTGGCATCCAACGACATGTGGTTGAGATGGGCCGGATGTCTTCAAATGGCACGCCAAAGCCAATATCGCAAGACCGACATAGCCCTCGTCTCAACCACAGTCACACTCATACACATGCTCACTCGCATTCCAGCACAACTGTGACTGCACCAACCCCACCACCGGGTGCTGCGATGAGGTTTTCGGTCCAAGTACGCAACAACTCGCCACTCATGAGAGCCGTGGATATACGTTCTAGCTCATCCCCGAGATCCTCCTCATCGCGCTCGATATCTTCATCCCCACGGATCCATTCACATTCACCAGCAGCATCACAGGTACAGATACCAATTGCGCATACACCTGTCAGGTCGTCATCCACTTCGAATGGCAAGCCCGATTTGACGTCTCCTCAGCCCTCGACATCGACGATATCAAACGAGAGTTCACCGGCGCTGTCGACAGGCACTGGATACGAGAGCTCGGTGTCGAGATCGCCATCACCGCACTCACCCAGGTCGCCGCTTCCAGCCGTACCTATCGATCGGGTTATGCAATTCCTAGCAAGAGTTGGAAAGAGGGAGGGGGGAGGGGAGGGGAGGGAAGGTGCGGTATTTGGGTCATTTGCCGCGTTGGAGAACCCGCATGCGTTGCAAAATATGAATCGGCATCTCCCACCACGTCATGCTCATCCTCGTCATCTGGTGACAGCCGACCCGGCTGTGTTGGAGGTCTCACCGCCTATCCAAGCTGGTGTCCACCACATGTCCGAGGCTGCACAGTGACACAGTCTAGACGAGTGCAATCTTGTCCGTGTATTCCCGTGTGCAAGGGACCTGCTAGATGTGGTGATAAGGATTTGCTTGTGAACGTCCAGAATATGTTTGTCATTCGGTTAGTTGAAAAGGATGACTCGAGTGGAATGTGGAAAAGGAATCCAGGAGGTGATGGCCGAATTACGCATCGCATACTTGTACGCATACGCGACTCTGTATTCGGGTATTTGTGAATGCCATGCGCGGCTGCGAGCGCAAGTAATAGACAGAAACAATAGAATGCCTCGTCAATGACACTTGCAGTATGCATACTGGTGAGGAGTCCACCCATCTCCGGTTCTTCCGTCTCCTTTCCGGCTTTGGTCTTGAGCTGACTGCACTACATTATGAAGATCATAGGCTCCCTTCTGATCACCCACTCCACAAGCTATGGATGCTCACCCGAGAGCCCCAACCAACAACGCTTTTTAAGACTCGCCCAGTCCAGCGAGACAAAAGCTGCCCATCGACAGAAACCAACCTCCCGTTGGATTGTAGGGTGCTGAGGGGGGGGATTGGGTTCAGAAACTTCAGCCAGATTCTCGTTTCACTGGCTATTTCGACGACGATGGCGTCTACCGGATCAATTTGACTCCGAGTCTTATCGATAAGAGCCACAGAACTCAAGTCTCAGCTCCACAAATCGACATGGTGTTTGATCGATTCAAACCCGAGCCTCCCAGTGTTCATTCAAGATCTGGACCTATTTATAGTTCAAGCCTTTTCACCTCGCCCACATCGTTACGCATGGATAGATAAAGCAACCCATCCAGTTTTGCGGTACTTTGTGAAGCTATGGACACTTCCTGAGCTTCTTGTTGGGTATGTCACCTACATTCTCATTTCTGAACCATTTGTAATTCCTCTCAGTCGAGTGCTACAACACAAAGTCTGTACTGAAGCACAGATCGAATTCTTTTCCACTCGTTACGGTACCTCAGCTCACTCGGTATACACCAAATGCTTTATCCCCTTCGAAATACGAGCGATTATTGCTTGAGAAGATGGCGAGGGTTACACACGAGGGCATGGCAATGTTATTTAGGGAAGCGTCGCCGTTGGATCTGGCAGGAGCTGTTTCCCATCAACTTGTTTCTATTTCCCCTGGCACCACTCGCGATACCTTTGAATCAGCGTTTCCGACCCGCTATGTTTATGAGAAATTTCGGGATGGCCTTTCTACCCACAAATTGGAGGCAGCCGCTCGCCTCTATGACATCTTTGTCCGAAACCCGAACACCAAAGTTCCTGTTGGTTTCATGCTGGAAGATGCTGTAAATGACATATTTTTTAGAGGTGGGGAGTGAAGTCTTGTTCGCTTGATGAAGTCAAATCATACGGGTCCAAAATATACTCACTGGAAGGACCTAGTGTTGTCAAAGCTTAGCTAAGCTAGGCTATGGCTAAGCTAAGTCACCGGAGCCGGTTGTCGGCTATAGCTCAATAGCTGTAGCTGATTGTTTGGCTACAAAGCTGCTACATAGCTGGCTATAGCTGTTGAAATGTGGGACAGCAGCGCAGTGCACTGGCTAAGTGAGTGTTTCGACTACTCACATTTAGGGTGGTTGGTTTGTTGGTAGTTGTTGTCAACTGGGGTGTTGATTGAACTGAAGGATCATCGTCAAAATGACCTCCTTATATGCATTTCTGTAACCCTAACCTAAGTACAGTGTACAGTACTATTAATAGTTACATTACTATATACGGAACCCTAACCAGCACAATAATACGTCATTATGTGCCTTATTCTATTATTATTCCTTCTATGATGTTCTATATGACATCATATCATTCCACATGACTCATCCGCAGTCATGTTCTATATATAAATATTCCATCATATTCCATATGATGTCACTTCCTTCTATATGACTCATTATGAGTCATTTCAGTTCCGTATGAGTCATCTCAGTGCCAAATGAGTCATTTCGGCTCCGTATGAGTCATATTGCTTCCCATGAACAACATGAGTCATCAATGATCCGAATATTATAATTAGTTAAATATGAAACACTTAATTAATAGTTCTTTATATTATATAATGATCTTATCATCAATCTGATTAGATATAGACAATCTTATCATTGACTGATAAGATTAGATTATCTGATTATAGATAAGATAAGATAACTATTTCAAACGGAGTTCCTATCGGAGTTTTAACAATAGCCACTCTGGGAGTTTCACTCACTCATCTGCTCTTGCTCTCACTGCCCAGCTCTCACTCTTGCTCTCACTTTTGCTGCCCAGCTCTTGCTCTCACCACCCAGCTCTCACTGCAGGAGCACAGGCCAAGTGGGGGTAGAGGCTGGGGCAGGTCCTGGAAGATTCCCAATACCTATAGTCTGGGCACAATGTTGTCATCATTGGGTGCTGTGATGGTGACTGTGACTGTGTGCAACATAGATGGGCAGCAAAGAAGGTGTTGAAATGAACGTTGATGAAAGTCTTTCATATTGTGGGAAAACATCTCGGATCTATCCAATTTCAATCTTTATCATATCTTATCAGTATTATCTAATAATCTATGATTACATAAGTTCATTGTATTTATATCCAGACAGATATTATAGAGTTTGATGGGACAGAACTCTGAACAATAAAGCTGCCTCATGTATTCACATGGTGACTGTGCAAAGCTGTGCTTCACACAGCTTTCCACACAGCAATGACTGCGCATTGCTATGCTCAATACATTTGCTCAGTCATGCTATACAAATGCTCAGTCAGTGTATCATAATAATGCTGACACAGACATAGTAGATAGACGTATAAATACTCTGTAGTTTCTCTGTCAATCTACATTCTCTTCTCTGCTATCAACCAGTTGAGCCCTAGCTCCTGAGTGACCTACAGCTACACAAGTAAGTGTTTACTTACTTAGCTCTACTATTCCGCTGCGCTTGTCGTCATGCTACTTTGACAGGTTATGGGCCCCGTCTGCTTGCAGACCTGATGGGTGATCGCCTCGATACCACAGGAGATAAGCGGCTTGACGATGTAGCTGTTGCCGTCGAGGGGACTTCATCGATCGCTATTTGGTAATGACCAAATAAGGTAATCAGGTTTGTTAGTAGCACCCTAGTGGCTGTACTGACTGTATACACTTGTTTTGTCCACTAATGTAACCTGGGGAGCTCACCCAAAATATGAGCATGTCCGATCTTGACAGAGATCTGGGCACCACCTGGAGAGGTGTGAAAATAATACTTAGTATGGCAAACTTGTCCAGCCCCCCGTTTCTGCGTTACCCGGGTACATAATAAAACCATAATCTAAGATCCATCAATCGTCTCAATTGGATCTGGACCAGTTTGTGGATACTGGTTTATCAACATCCTCTGGATTAAGGGCCATCTTTTGATGGATAAAGATCGGATCGGGTTCTGTCCCGTCCCCCAATCAAAAGGCTTCACACCCCCCTTTTGGCCGTGAATAATTAAGTGCATATACCAATTTCGGGTTTTTGTCCCACACTTCTCATTAATTAAATAATTATGTAATATTCCATATAAAGATAGTGCTACAGGGACATTGTTCTCTGTCTATGCATATCAGTGGCAGGCATGAGCTTAGCTTCCTGCTTAGTAATAGGACTGCTCCTTAGCAGCAATAGTACAATTTAAAAATAATTACATAATGATGGAATATTTACCGCTGTTGGGGAATTTGCTGGAGCCCCAAAGCACTCCTGAAAGGCTGGATCCCTTTCTGGCGATGAAACCGAGAAACCAAAAGCAATCCACAAGTCCCTGTCCCAGGATCCATCTGTTGCATCCATAACCAGAAGTATCGATGATTAGTGCTAGCATCTATTGTTCCTTAAAAAATGATGAGCTAACATATTTTTCAAAGATCTTCAAACCAATCCAAACCAACCCATCCTCAAATTTATTTTTTGAATTTTCAAATAAATAAATAAATTTTGATAAAACATGTCTTACAACAACTCTGCCACTTCCTCCACCCCCACCTCCTCTTCTTCCAGATCCTCCTCCAGAAAATCCTATTCTGGCTCTGCTGCCAGAAAAGCAGCCTTCTCTTCCAGTTCATCCGGAAATGATCAAGCCAGCCCTTCCAAGGGTCGCAAAATTACCTACTTCAACCTTGCCCCTGAACTAGCTCAGGATGAGGTTAAATCGGATGAAGAATCCGATAAACATGCTTTGTTTGGCCTTGTGGCCAAATACAAAGGCAAACAGGTAATTGCCCAATTTAAATTGGGACAAATTAAAAATTCTAAATTGATTAAAAAGCGCGAAATTGGCAAATCCGCCAACATCATGCGCTCTCCCCACTCCAACAAAGCGGGATCAAAACCGGCATTGCTGGTTAATAAAGTGAGGACTCCATCCTCACTACCCTCTTTACCCACAGTCTCTGACTCATCGTGCCCTCAATCCCCCCCTGTTCAGGTAAAACAGGAGAGGATCACTCCTCCCCTTGATGGCTCAGGGATGTTTATCCCTGTTACATACAAAAAGCATGCTGGCAAGGCACGAGTTACCAGTTCTGGGCCATCGGCCTCAATCAATTCCAAGCTTGCTGATGATCTTCGTTGGCAAGATCAGGAAACGATCGCCCAGCACCGGGCTAAAGTGGAGGAGGCCAAGCAAAAGGCCATACTTGAGGAGTGCATTCATTGGTGCACTCAAGAATATAAAAGGAAAATGGCCAGGGAACATGGACACATGGTTTGCCACAATGAAGCAGTCCAGGCTAAATATAGAAAGCCCAATGCTGTTCCAATCAACAATCGGAACAAAATCAGGGATGATTATCCCAAGTTGCCAATGGAAGGTGCACAGCAATTAATTGCCAACCTAAATAATGGCACTTACCGGCCATCAACTCCCTTCCCTCAATTAGGCAATGAGGAAAATAGGATGCCGATTCCTGTTCCTGGCCCTTCCTCAGGGCCAAATTATGCCACTGTTGCTAAAAATGGCATGAAGAATGTATGTGGTCCCCTTTGCCTCCAAAAGAAGAATGACCCTAACCAGGCCTATTCTTTGTCTGTCAAAGAACAAGACAGACGCCATGAACAGTGGCTCAAAACATTTGGAGCGAGGGTTGTTGCCAAAGCATTGAAGTGGGAGATTGACCTGCTTTCAGTACAATCCTCTGGGGGAGACCAGAAAAGACAAAAGATGCAGGAGGAAGGTGACAAATGGTCACAAGGGGAAATAAATGAGTGGCGTGAGATAGCCACTGCATTTATGAAATTGGGTACATTACCCAATAAAATATGTACATGTAATTAAACAAAGGAGGAGTGATTCCCTTCTTCAAAATAAAAAATTACATGAATTCTACCAAGCGAATGAACTGGTAGAAGATGCCAAAATCATGGTTGCTAGCCATCAACAAAACATAGCTGAGATTTCACAAACAGTGAAAGGAGTTATACAAAACTCCAACATGCTAATCGATAATAATGATCGATTACGTGATGATCTAGATGCAACCTTAGATCATCTAGGTCAATCTCAGCAGGCTAGATGAAATGAAAATAATTCTTATTTCAAAAACCAGAGAGAAATGGCACGTGAGATAGGACATCTCAAATTAGAGTTAAAAGGAGCAAAGACATGTGCAATAAATGCAGAGTCTTGGCTAGATTCTGACAAAATAAAACTGGCTCAAGAAAAGAAAAGAGCCAAAAAGCTGCGTCAGAAACAAAATCGGCTAGATAAAAAGAAGCCAATAAAATTAACTTCACCACTCGCTCCAAAGAGCCTAGAACTCGCATACCTAAACATGACGAGTTAAAAGAGCTTGGAAATACTGATTTCCAAGATCTCTTATATGGCTCTGAAAATTCCCATTGGGAATTAACAGATGATGAAAATGATACATACCTACAAGCTCAAATTGGTACCCCAATTGAGCATGGTGAAATCATTCCTGTGAAAATGGCAAAGAGAAAACTTAAACACACTCGAGAGAATCCAGTCTGGAAAAAACCTGGACTCTGTTATTTGGTAGCAATCAAAGATAGAGTGCTATCCAAATATGTGTGGCCAACATATCCTACAGTTAAGGATTTGTCACAACTAAGCCATAAACTCCGAAAGGAAACTGGCTTCAAAATTCACAGGGAAAGCAAAGCAAGCTTTCACATCGAACCTGTAGAAGGTTATAGTTATGGCTGGGCTGATATTGATAAATTGGCCAGAGGCTTTAACTGTAATCTTACAGTAGGAGCGAACAAAAGTGGTGATGTCACCATTCCTACCTTACAAGGTAGAAGCAACTGGGCCACATGGTCCAGATTGGTTAAAGCTACACTCCAATCAAAAAGTGTATGGCAGTATGTTGAGGGTACTATTACACATAACCCTTGGCTACCCAGCTATCAAAGCGAAATGGTTAGCACAACTGTCACAGCTGGTCGAGTCCAGGCACTCAACCAAATTTGGAATTTACACCAAGAATTTCTTGAAAATGATGGAAAGGCAAGGGGAATAATAACCCTAAATCTACCTAAGTCTTTGAGTCATCATATCAAAGACACATCAAAAGAAACTTGGGATGGCCTAACTGAGGCATTTTCCAAAGCTGGAGCTGTAGCAATATTTAATGTCTATAAAAAGACAAAAACTTGGGAATTCCCCAAAAACAAAAATCCTGCAGAATCAGTCCAAGAGTTAATGGAACTCTGGGCTGAAATGGCTGCAAATGGCAAATCCTTTGACGATGATTTCCAATTAATGGAAGTCATTGACAGGATGCCAGCTTCCTGGGACTCATTCAAAACCTACATCCTTCTAAAAATGGTAGTAGGAACAACCAAACTTAAAGATCTCCTACCAGAGATTGAAAATGAGTACCAACATTGCAAAGGTGACAAGGAAGAGCAGTCTGCAAATTTTGTAGCAAGGGGGAGCAAGCCCTATAAAGGCAAAAAACCATTTAAATCTGGGTTTAAACCCAGAGTTAATTTGCCTAAAGGGAAATATACCCAGCCTAATGCACAGGCAGGTCCCAGTAATAGACCAGCCTATGTACCCCCTGGCAACAGAACAGGATCAAATTGGGAGCGTAATAAGAAAAATCGCGAAAATAAGCTAAAGAAATTAAATCTTTTGGCTAAAGCTGCGAATGCTCCTGGGGACCTCTCAAGAAAAGAAAAAGTGGATCTTAAAAAATTCGCTAATATGGCTATAACAGAAAGCCATAAGATGGATGTGGATGTCCCTCAAAAATCTTCTTCACTCGCTGATAGAATCAGCCCAAACAAAGTCGATCCTGAAACATTAAAAATAATGAACAGGATCAAAGATCTTAAAGGAAAAGGAAAAGATCTTATTAAAGAAGACTTTGTTACCTGGAAAAATAATCCAATGAATATTCCAGAAGCTCGCATTGATGACGAGAAAGCTCAAATAGAGCTAGAAGAAGAAATACATGAGGAAAATGTAGGAACAGGTTACTGGGACAACAGATCATATGTAAAATTCACTAAAAAATATCCAAATACTGATTATAAATCAGTGACGATGATAACATCGGAGGATACCAAGAAGAATATTATGATAATGACTTCTTCACAGATGATGGAATGTAACCATCAGAAGAAGGCTTATCATGATATTGGTAAGTCCATAGATAACAGATGTAAAAATAGCATAATAGCTATTAGTATAAATAAATCTGCATCATCTTTAAAAAGTGAAAAGATACGTGAGGATTATTGGATAATAGACTCAGGTGCATCTGTGCACATTACAAACAACAAATCTGACTTTGTAGAGTATAATCCATAACCTGAACCAGAAGAAATCAAAACAGCTGATTCAAATTCAGCTGCAATGATACTTGGACAAGGGACTATAGTTCTTGAGTTTGAAAACTTAAAAGGACTTAAACATATCGCTAAATTGGAAGTTTGTTACATGCCAAAGGCTTCTCACAAACTTATTTCATCTGGGCAATTAAAAATTGGTGGTTACGTTGAGACATCAAACAGTGATCATACAGTGTTTTTGTTTAAAGGAAATGATGTTATAGTTGCTAAACCCAAAAATCGCTTTGAACCGATACACTGGGCTAAAGTAACAATAAAACAAAAATTAAACAAGTTGGTGAATCCTGTAGATTTCACTACATGGCATAATAGGATGGCACATGCAAATAAAAATGTAATAAAAAATATGAGCCAACATACAGAAGGTTTTGATGATAAAATCAAAATACCATCTGATAATCCTATTTGTTCTGGATGTGCACAAGGAAAGATGCATAATAAATCTTATCCTACATCACAAACACGTGCAAAACAACCATTAGAGTTGTTACATGCTGACTTGCTAGAATTCCCACAAGAATCTTATCACTGTAAAAAATGGTGTTTAATGATCATTGATGACTATTCTTCATATGCCTTTATGGCATTCCTATGAACTAAATCAGAAACGTTTGAAAATTTCAAAAACTTTATCACACTGTTTGAAAACCAAACAGGAAGAAAAGTTAAACATTTCAGATCAGATCAAGGGGGAGAATTTAAGTCTGGTGAATTTGATCAATTCTTAAAACAAAAAGGCATATTACGTGAACATAGTGCACCATACATCCATCAACAAAATGGACGTGCAGAAAGATTGAATAATACAATCTTAGAAAAAGCAGAAAGTATGCGACTCCATGCCCAATGTCCAAAATCTTGGTGGGAGTTTGCTATGAAAAATGCTATTCACACCTATAACTGCACACCATTAAGAAGAACAAAATGGATGACACCATATGAAAATTTGTATAATAAGAAACCTGATGTTCATTACTTTAAAACATTTGGTTGTCTAGCTTGGGTTTTTGTACCTAAAGAAATTAGACAAAATAAGCTTACTCCAAAAGCAGAGGCCATGACCTTCATAGGATATGAAGATGGCTCTAAAGCTTATCAATTCATGAAAAATGATAACTCTATATTCATTGGAGTACAATCATTATTTGATGAAACCAAATTTCCTAGAGCAAAAACAGAAGGCTTAGAAAATAGACTATTTAAAAGTCCACCAGGTATAGAAATAAGGGAGAAAAATAATGGACATGTATCTGATTCCAATTCCCACATGGATCACGGTCATCACAACTATGATAGTGATAGTGATGATGATACTCCCCACAAAAAGAAAAGATATCCAGAATATCATGATACTACAGATAACAATTATAGTGGATTGTTTCATGATAAGGATAATCAAGGCCTAGAGGATTCTTACATAAATCCTGATAGAGATCAGGATATAGAACCTAATGTCAATCATTCAATAACACCTCCTGAACAACCAGACATCTCCATGAGACAACTTGGAGATAAACGTCCTGAAAAAGGAAAGGACAAACGAGATGAAAAATATGACACATATCTCAGAAGGACTTCACGCCTCAAAAAACCCAGACTCATGCCTGACAATGCATATGGTCAGAAAGCTCCTCTCAAAATAGAAAAAGACATACAAAGTACTAGGGAGTGGAGCAAAAGAGTCTTTGGTAAAGGCAAAGGGAAAGCCAAACCTACCCTTAGTCCAACTTCTTCATGAAAAGCATTACAAAATCCGTTACAACAAATAGAAATGGATAAAGAAATGGAAGAAATATCAGAATCAGAAACAGAGTCAGAACAGTATGAAACACCATCTGCCTCACAATCTGAACGATCATCCACTAAAGAAACAAGACCAGTTTCTGGTGGTGAATCTATTCCAGATTTGAATAGACAATCATCTTCTGATAATGAAACCAATCCATTTAATGAATCAAGTGAAGAAGAAGTCAATAGAGATTTACAGTCTAAATCACCTAGTGATGATCTCATATACTTCTTAGAAAAACTACTCAAAGAGGGAGGTAACAGATTTGTTAACTACCTTCTATGCAAAGCCATAAGTCCAAACTACTCTAAAAGTGTATGTCGAAGTAGCACGACGACGGGTGCAGTGGAATAGTAGAGCTAAGTAAGATAACACTTACTTGTGGTAGCTGTAGGTCACTCAGGAGCTGTGGCTCAACTGGTTGATAGCAGAGAAGAGAATGTAGATTGACAGAGAAACTACTAGGTTTATATATGTCTATCTACTGTGTCTGTGTCAGTGTTATTATGATATGCTGACTGAGCAAATGTATTGAGCATAGCAATGCACAGTCATTGCTGTGTGGAAAGCTGTGTGAAGCACAGCTTTGCACAGTCGCCATGTGAATACATGAGGCGGCTTTATTGTTCAGAGTTCTGTCCCATTGAACTCTATAATATCTGTCTAGATATAAATACAATGAACTTATGTAGTCATAGATTATTAGATAATACTGATAAGATATGATAACGATTGAGATCGGATAGATCCGAGATGTTTTCCCACGATACGAAAGACATTCATCAACGTTCGTTTCAACAGTGTAGATCAATGGACATACAAAGATGCTTATAAATTAAAAGCTTCTAACCCCAAAGAATGGGAATTATGGCAAAATGCAATGAAAGAAGAAGTACAGGCCCTAGAAGACCATGATGTATGGGAATTAGTACCATGTCCAAAAGACCGTAAACCTGTAAAGTGTAGGTGGGTTTATGCGGTCAAAAGCGATGGCTGAAAACGTGCTTGACTAGTCACTAAAGGATTTTCACAAATACCTGGAGTAGATTATGATGATACATTCTCACCAGTTGCACAATTTGAGACTGTGAGACTCCTTATGGCTACAGCAGCACTAGAAGATTGGGAAATCAAAGCGCTAGATGTAAAGACAGCATTCCTTTATGGAGACTTAGAAGAAAACATATATATGGAACAGCCAGAAGGATTTATTATCAAAGGACAAGAGCACAAAGTCTATAAACTAAAAAAAGCCTTATATGGACTTAAACAAGCTTCATTAGCTTGGAATAAGAAAGCAAATCAAAGTTTACAAGAATTAGGCTTTGGATGGTGTCTTACAGACACTGGAGTCTATGTTTGCTATAAACAAAAATCAACTATAGTAGCTATATTATATGTTGATGATGTGTTATTCATGGGAAACAACAAAAGTTACTCATGGAATTAAAACACAAATTTATGAAAAAATGGGAATGTAGAGATCTAGGACCCATTAAAGAATATCTTGGAATGACTATTGTCCGAGATAGGAAACAAAAATTGATTATTCTTGATCAAATTAACTATGCAAAGAAAGTAGTTAAACATTTTGGTCAAGAAGATTCAAAACCTGTTCATACTCCTTTACCAGCAGGATACACACCTGTGGAGAATGAAGGTACTGCAACTCCTCAAGAAAGGAGTTATTACCAATCAATTATTGGATCTCTACTATATCTTACTCTTGGCACGAGATATGATATTACCCAAGCAGTAATCATGATGTCACAATTCATGGTTAATCCATCTAGAGAACATATAGCTAAAGCCTTATATATTATAAAATATGTCAATTCTTCCATAAATGGAAAATTGGTGTATAATGGCTTTAATAAAGATGGAATGCATGCTTACTCTGATGTGGATTGGGCTGGTGATCCAGTTACAAGAAAATCTGTAACAGGTAATCTTGTTCTATTGGCAGGATCTCCAATTAGTTGGATTTCCAGAAAACAGAAAACTGTTGCAATGTCATCCACAGAAGCTGAGTATATGAGTCTTTCAGATTGCTCACACCAAATCATGTGGATTAAATCCCTATTCAAAGAACTGGGATATGACATTGGAGCTGTTGATCTTCATGTAGACAACAGAGGATCAATATTCTTAGCAAAGAATCCAGCTCAAGAACATAGAACAAAACATATTGATATTCGTTATCATTATGTTAGAGAATGTGTTGAGAACAAAGATATTAACATATCATATGTTCCCACAAATGAACAACTAGCTGATATCTTAACAAAAAATTTGACTTGGCAAAAGTTCAAAGAGTTAAGAAATGAAATTGGCATTGAGATCCTCAATGAGGGGGAGTGTTGAAACGAACATTGACAAAAGTCTTTCGTATTGTGGGAATATTATAGAGTTTGATGGGACAGAACTCTGAACAATAAAGCTGCCTCATGTATTCACATGGTGACTGTGCAAAGCTGTGCTTCACACAGCTTTCCACACAGCAATGACTGCGCATTGCTATGCTCAATACATTTTCTCAGTCATGCTATACAAATGCTCAGTCAGTGTATCATAATAATGCTGACACAGACATAGTAGATAGACGTATAAATACTCTGTAGTTTCTCTGTCAATCTACATTCTCTTCTCTGCTATCAACCAGTTGAGCCCTAGCTCCTGAGTGACCTACAGCTACACAAGTAAGTGTTTACTTACTTAGCTCTACTATTCCGCTGCGCTTGTCGTCGTGCTACTTCAACAGAAGGGCAACAAGCAATGAAGGTGAAGTGAAGGAATGACTATGGCATTATGTTGAAAATACAAGTAGGAGTGCCAGACTTTCTTACTAATACTATCCACTGACTATACCAAGACCTGCTTACTAATCATGTCCCAAAGTCACTGATGCAGCATTGGCTGGAGCCAATGCTCATAATATCCCCCACTTAAAATTTTGACCATCCTCAGTCAAACTCCATGATGCAAAAGAAACTCCAGGGTGGCAGAAACAAAGTCCAGGTTGCAGAAAATGAAGTCCAGGGCATTGTCAAACAAAATTGGCATTGCAGAAAATACAGTCTGGTGTGTCATCAAGTACAATTCCATGCATTGGGCAGCCACTGAGATGTCACAAACTGGGCACAAAGAACTGAAAGGTACAGCACAGACTTGAAGAAGGGTGATTGTCTAGCCATCACAGTGGTGGAAAACTGCAGAGATGTCAACAAGTGGGCACATATCATGGCAAACTGAGTTGTGCAGACTTTGCAAAGGGTGGCTGGTCTGGAAAATTGGGAATTGAGCTTAGTGAGGGGGCAGCAGTGTGCAACAGAAAAAGTCTGGGGGTCCAGAAAATCATTGGCAGTCAGAAAATGAGGTGGAGGTCAAGTGGCACAGTCTTCTTGGATAATGGAAGATGGTGGCCTTCAAATGGTTTGAAAAAGGAGATGGAGCAACAGTTGGTTGGGTGGGAGCAGTGGAAAATGATGGAACTAGAATTTTGATGGGGTCATTGAGCAGGGAACATGGGTGCACAGTGCAAATTGAAGGGTGTCAATCTTCTTCAGTTGTCAGAAGGTCATTGAGGGCCAGGGGACACAGTCCATGGCAGAAAAGTGGTTGGGGAACTAGATAATACCTGTATATATTAAAAAAAGGGTGTGGGTCACCAGTGGAAACAGGTGCATTCCTCAGAAATGTAGGTGCTGGTCAGTAAATAGGCTGTTGTGGTGTAAATGAATGTGTTGCATGTGTTTGGGGCTGGCAAAATGGCAGAGGGTTGAAACAAAGTTTTTGAGCTTAGAGGAAAATTTGTTGAGCATGGAAACTTGGGCACACAGCCAAAAACCATGGGTGGTGGGAATTGAGAAACAGTCCATAATTGTCAAAATGAAGGAGCATGTGGCAAAAACAGATGTGTATGTGGTGCTGGAAGTGGTGGTTGGCACAGCCATTGAAAAAATGCAGGTGCAGTTCACAACAGGGGCACATGCTGGGCACAAAAACAGTTGTAGTATGCATAAACAAAGGTGTGGCAAGTGTTGGATGAGTGCAGGAGGTGAAAACAGATGTGTCCATGGTGGTGCAAGTGGTAGTCAGCACAGCTGTTGAAAATATGGGCACAGTTCACAAAAAGGGCATGCGCTGGGCATGAAAACAGTCATAGGATGCATAAATGAAGGTGCAGTGAGTGTCAGATGAGTGCATGAGGCAAAAATGAATGTGTCCATTGTGGTGGTCAGCACAGCTGTTGAAAAACACATGCAAATTTCACAAAGGGGGTGCACACTGCATGCGAAAATGATCATAGAAGTCGTAAACGAAGGTGTTGGGGTCATTAGATGGGCATGGCAGGTAAAAACAAATGTGTATTTGTTGAACTGTTTTGTCAAGCAGTGGTGTCAGTGTAGTCTTCCTATTTTGAATCCCCTGTGGTGGTCACCATTTTGATATACTCTCCCTGGCACTGCAGGAGCACGGGCCAACTGGGGGTAGAGGCTGGGGCAGGTCCTGGAAGATTCCCAATACCTATAGTCTGGGCACAATGTCATTGTCATTGGGTACTGTGACCACCTTCCCAATTAGGATGTCTCAAGTATGCCCCCCAAAGGTGAAATTAAAGTGAAACCCCCTCCCCATGGTACCTCCCATACACCCCCTCTGAAGGCCCCAACACCAGCACCAATGGTGGCATCCATCACTGTGGAGACACCTAGATGATCTGAACCTCCTGACAATGAACTTCCTATGTGGATTTCCACCCCATGCCCTGGTCCAGCCATTCACAACATGGCACTTGGCTTTGCGGACTCAGATGATGAAGAAGGCACTGATGACTACATCATTTGGTACCAGATGGCCCTTCAAGAAATCTCAAAAATCATTGGCTTCACCATGACCAACCCCATCCTGGCTGTCACAGATGGCACCCTTCGCATGATAGCATCCCTGTTCCAGACAATATACCCAACCCCCCAAGTAGTGATTTCACCCACTCCAGTAGACCCCCCAGCAGAGGCCATGCCAATCCTAGCTGCCTTCACAACCCCAGTGACACAGGGTGGATTGCTCATCCCTCCCCCAGTCACCCCTGTGTGAAGTCACTCTGGACAGTCCCTCCTGAGTCTGATTTGAAGCCCTGCCAGAACCCCAGCTCCAACCTCACATGTTGCCCTGGGCCCCTGAACCCCATGCACACCAAGGCCCAATGCCCCAGCCCCCAAACCCCTTTCATATGCAAATGCAGCTGCCTGTAGTGCCCCCACCCAACCCACCCCTGGGCCCATCCACCCTCCCTGTGCCTCACACACAACAATGTGTGTCAGATCCTGCATCAAGCAGGGCATGAAAACAAACAAGGTCATTGGACAAAGGATCACCAGTTTTCCTGGCATCTGCCATTGCTGCAGCCATCAAACTAGAGGCTAACCAACTGGCCCTGCATCCTGGACCATGCAAGGCAACTTTGAAGTCATGCTGACAAAGCCTGCCTCTGATGAAAACATTGCTGCTGTGAAGAAAGCAGTTATGGATGCCCTCCCTGGTGAGATGACTGTATCAGTCACCCCACCTCCTCCTCCATCAAGTTCATGCACATCCTGACCACTTTTCCAGCAGGACAAGCCATCTACCCTGCTGACCTCCTTATGGCCATCACTGCTCATCCAAAATGGGCACAGGTCAGGTACATCCAAACCCCCTGGTTTGTCTTTCCCCATGGCAAGGACAACAATGTACTGTCTGCCACCATATTCTGCGAAATCTGCAATGACTGTGCCTCCTCCAAACTGACATCAGCTTCACTGGCACTCCACACCGTGCTCAGCCTTGGATGATCAACAAGGCTACCCCTCAATGTGGCATCTGTCTTCACTGGAGCCACACTGCACACTGCTGCCTGTCCAGGCAACCCTGGTGTGCTCACTTCACAAACCCTCATCCAATGGTGGCACACACTGCTGCTGTTTGCATTGATCCTGCACTCAAGCTCCATGTTGTGGAAACCACACTGCCACTGACCACAGCTGCCCCTTCTACATGGCCTGATTCAAGCCATCTGCTATGGAAGCCCTTCAGGATGACTGTATTGCCCACAACAAACATGACTGTAAGGCAAATACTATGTGAAAAAATAAATAAATTGGGTGCTGTGACAGTGACAGTGACTAGGGGCCCCAAAGTTCAGTTGTGAACTTTGGTTTGAACCAGAACCAGCAGAACCAAACTGACAGTGTCAAAGTAGCACAATGATGGGTGCAGTGGAATAGTAGAGCTAAGTAAGTAAACACTTACTTGTGGTAGCTGTAGGTCACCCAGGAGCTAGGGCTCAACTGGTTGATAGCAGAGAAGAGAATGTAGATTGATGGAGAAACACAGGGTTTATATACATCTATCTACTGTGTCTGTGTCAGCATTATTATGATACACTGACTGAGCATTTGTATAGCATGACTGAGCAAATGTATTGAGCATAGCAATGCACAGTCATTGCTCTGTCGAAAGCTGTGTGAAGCACAGCTTTGCACAGTTGCCATGTGAATACATGATGCAGCTTTATTGTTCAGAATTCAGTCCCATCAAACTCTATAATATCTGTCTAGATATAAATATAATGAACTTATATAATCATAGATTATTAGATAATACTGATAAGATATGATAACAATTGAGATCAGATAGATCTGAGATGTTTTCCCATGATATGAAGGACATTTGTCTTTGTTTGTTTTCAACACTCCCCCTCATTGAGGATCTCAATGCCAATTTCATTTCTTAACTCTTTGAACTTTTGCCAAGTGAAATTCCTTGTTAAGATATCAGCTAATTGTTCATTTGTGGGAACATATGATATGTTAATATCTTTGTTCTCAACATGTTCTCTAACATAATGATAATGAATATCAATATGTTTTGTTCTATGTTCTTGAGCTGGATTCTTTGCTAAGAATATTGATCCTCTATTGTCTACATGAAGATCAACAGCTCCAATGTCATATCCCAGTTCTTTGAAGAGGGATTTAATCCACATTATTTGGCGTGAGCAGTCTGAAAGACTCATGTACTCAGCTTCTGTGGATGACAATGCAACAGTTTTCTGTTTTCTGGAAATCCAACTAATTGGAGATCCTGCTAATAGACCTAGATTACCCATTACAGATTTTCTTGTGACTGGATCACCAGCCCAATCTCAGTACTTCACACTCCCCCCCCCATTCCGTGTGGAATCCGTGGAATCCGCAGAATCCGTGTGGAATCTGTGTGGAATTCAAGTGGAATCCAAGTACATTGCATCTGCATATGTACCTACATCTCATTTACTCCCACCATTGTCCCATTCATATTGCCATCATGTTCCCATATGATGTACCACATTCTCACCATGTTCCCACACCACATATACATATTCCCACCATGTTCCCATGCCACATATCCACTTTCCCACCATGTTCTCACACAGTTTCTACAATGTTTTCACACTTATGCTTACATTTTTACTGTGTTCCCATTGACCTGCCCATTTTCCCACCAGGCCCACATTCCCACGATGTTTCCACACTTAATATTCACTTTCCCACCATGTTCTCACACAGTTTCTACAATGTTTTCACACTTATGCTTACATTTTCACTGTGTTCCCATTGACCTGCCCATTTTCCCACCAGGCCCACATTCCCACGATGTTTCCACACTTAATATTCACTTTCCCACCATGTTCTCACACAGTTTCTACAATGTTTTCACACTTATGCTTACATTTTCACTGTGTTCCCATTGACCTGCCCATTTTCCCACCAGGCCCACATTCCCACGATGTTTCCACACTTCATATTCACTTTCCCACCATGTTCTCACACAATTCCTACAATGTTTTCACAGTCATACTTACATTCTCACCATGTTTCCATTCACCTGCCTATTTTCCCACCTAGTCACATTCCCACCATGTTTTCACACTTCATCTTCATGTTCCCACCATGTTCTCCCACAATTCCTACAATGTTTTAACAGTCATGCCTACATTCTCACTGTGTTCCCATTCACCTGCCCATTGCCCACCTGGACACATTCCCACAATTTTTCCACACTTCATGTTCATTTTCCCACATTCATGCTAACTAACCACTGACACTTAGATAATGCTTAGCTAAGATTAAATGCAGCAGCTCTTGATGTATTAACACTGAGGATGTTACAATTATGCATACTTTCATTTTATTATGTTAGCAGTTTCCCTCTTTGGTGCTTATGAAATGCCTTCATCTTCTGTTATCTCTATTCAATGTCACACATCACTTGCTGTGACTATATTT
Source organism: Amanita exitialis (assembly GCA_023014455.1). NCBI lineage: Eukaryota > Fungi > Basidiomycota > Agaricomycetes > Agaricales > Amanitaceae > Amanita > Amanita exitialis. The sequence goes on along the minus strand of JAEBUR010000040.1, from coordinate 79,916 downwards.
TCATCCATGCCACACACTTACCTTTTTTCATCATCCTGATGTTGCTATGACTTCACTTATGATGTGTTATGACATCTATGCCTATTACATCATATCTATGACATTCATTACCTTGTACAGACTCTAGGTTTAGTTTAAATAGTAGAGTTCTGTTGTACCTCAAACTATAAGTTGAACTTAGCTTGTAATCAAACCTTATGAACTTGCCACAAAGCCTGTTGCATAAGCATGACTGTTATGAGATTGTAGGAATGTGTGTGAACATGGTGGGAAAGCAAATATGAAGTGTGGAAACATTGTGGGAATGTGGCCAGGTGGGAAAATGAGCAGGTGAACAGGACCACAGTCAGAATGTAAGCATGACTGTTAAAACATTGTAGGAATTGTGTGAGAACATCGTGGGAAAGTGAATATGAAGTGTGAAAACATGGTGGGAATGTGACTAGGTGGGAAAATAGGCAGGTGAATGGAAACATGGTGAGAATGTAAGTATGACTGTGAAAACATTGTAGGAATTGTGTGAGAACATGGTGGGAAAGTGAATATGAAGTGTGGAAACATCGTGGGAATGTGGGCCTGGTGGGAAAATGGGCAGGTCAATGGGAAAACAGTGAAAATGTAAGCATAAGTGTGAAAACATTGTAAAAACTGTGTGAGAACATGGTGGGAAAGTTGAAATGTGGCATGGGAACATGGTGGGAATGTGGATATGTGGTGTGGAGAATGTGGGCCTGGTGGGAAAATGGGCAGGTCAATGGGAACACAGTAAAAATGTAAGCATAAGTGTGAAAACATTGTAGAAACTGTGTGAAAACATGGTGGGAAAGTGCATATGTGGCGTGGGAATATAGTGAGAATGTCATCAGCCATATGGGAACATGATGGGAATATGAATGGAACAATGGTGGGAGTAAATGAGATGTGGATGCCATATGCATAAAGAGTCACAGCTGAGCACAGTCTGTGGAATGCTGGATTCCGTGGAATATTCCGCGGAATCCACACGGAATATTCCGTGTGGACATTCCGTGCCAATTCCGCATTCCGTGCACAATTCACATGGAATCTGCGCGGAATAGACTCAAAATAGTGTGGATTCCGTGCGGATTCCGTGTGGATTCCGCGCGGAATGGGGGGGGGAGTGTAAAGACCTCCCTTTAGGGTAGACATCCCATCATCTAGTTAAAGTGTCAGGCTTAGTTCTGAGGTGGCTGGGACGAAAGCAGATGACCAGATTGAATTGGTTAAGGTATTCCGACCACTGGACCTGTCAGCGAGTTAGGAGTTTGGTCATGGAGAAGTACTCCAGGTTTTTGTGGTTGGTAAAAACTTCAATTGGGTCACCCAAACCTTCAAGGTACTGGCGCCATTGCCGGAAGGCTGAGAAGATAGCCAGAAGCTCTTTGTCATGGGTGTCATAGTTGAGTTTGGGAGGCGTAAAGGAGCAGGAGTAAAATGTGAGTGGTGATATGACTACTCCCCATCTAATGGAGATGTTAGATGCGAGTGGGAGTGGTTTGTGGCAGGTCCTGAAGATTCCTGTCCAACCCAATAAATTCCGGAGGCGGCTGCAATAAGTCCAGGCAAGCCAACTGTAGTCCGAGTGTGAGGGAACCCTGGGGTGCATTTAACAAAGTCCGGAGCTGTGCGGGAAAGTCCAGAGCGGTGCAGGAAAGTCCGGAGCGGTTTAAACAAAGTCTGGAGTTGTGTGGGAAAGTCCGGAGTTGCAAAGGAGAGTCCAGAGTGGTTTAAACAAAGTCCAGAGTGGTGCAGTAAAGTCCGGAGTTGCATGGGAAAGTCCGGAGCGGTGTGGGAAAGTCCGGAGTGGCGCAGTAAAGTCCGGAGTTATGCGGGAAAAGGCCGGAGTTGCGAAGGAAAGTCCGGAGCGGTTCAAACAAAGTCCAGAGTGGTGCAGTAAAGTCCGGAGTTGCATGGGAAAGTCTGGAGCGGTGCAGGAAAGTCCAGAGCTGCGAAGGAAAGTCCAGCGCGGTTCGAACAAAGTCTGGAGCGGTGCAGGAAAGTCCGGAGTGGTGCAGGAAAGTCCGGAGCATGTTAAACAAAGTCCAGAGCAGGTTAAACAAGTCCGGAGTTGCCAAGGAAAGGCTGGAGCATGTTAAATAAAGTCCAGAGTTGTGTGGGAAGGTGCGGAGTTGCCGGTCCAATGTCAGCAAATGAGAGGGAATTTGGTCACATCGAAGAGAATGTATTAACGAGAGTGATAGAACACGGTGAAAACAAACGGCACTATAACGGTAACTGTGGGTAACGGTATCCTACTTCTACTAAGTCCAAAACTCCTTTTTATACCTTCCCACTACTCGAGTAGTCTCTTGGATGACTTTCAACATGTTTGGCAATCCTTTCCGTATATGGCAACTTGAACTGAAAGGCCACCCTGCCTTGGCTAGTTGTCGATCAACTAGTGCCCATGCCGTTAGTGATTGAATTGCCGCCCGTCCTTGTTCCATAGCTGGCTGGTACAATTCCTCAGCATTCTACCATGGTTCCCAAATGGGTGTCACCCGGAGTTTGCATCGGTAAGCATTCCACTCCGGAATATCTTGGAAATGCATCGGAGTTTTGCTGTTTTGCTCGGAAATGTGTTGGTAATGCTCGGAAAATGCTCGGAATATGTTGGAAATGTCCGGAAATGCTCGGCAATGCACAGAAAATGCTCGGAAAACCTTGGAGATGCCTGGAAATGCTCCGGAGTTTTGCTGTCTGTTCCGGAATACCTCAGCAATGTCTCGGAGTTGTCAGATTACACTGCTAGCCACGGAGCGTGCTCATCAGTGGGTGTAGTTCACCATCAGTAGCATAAACCGAGAGGATTGCACTGAGAGCATAATCCAAGGCATCGGTTTCCACTATGAGCTTAGTGTCAGGAGTCCAATGAGCAAGGATAGGGGCAGATGTGAAAGCCTGCTTGAGCTGATCGAAAGCGGCATGGCAATTGCTGTCAAAGTTCCAAGGTGTGTCCTTGCATGTGAGCTGTGTTAGGGGAATCATGATGGTGGAATAGTTTTGGATGAAACATTGGTAAAAGTTTGTGAACCCAAGGAAAGACTGTATGTCTTTGACCTTCTGGGGTTTGGGCCAGGAGAGGATAGTGTCAACTTTATCTTTTGCCATAGAGAGACCTGCCAGGGAAAGTATGTAGCCAAGATATTCAACTGTGTCCTTGGAAAACTCACATTTCTTGGCATTGGCATATAGGCCGTTCTTCCATAGTCTATCAAGGATTTCCCGAACCTGATCTTGGTGATCGTCTGCCGAGGTGGAGTAGATCAAGATATTGTCTAGATAGACAACAATGCAGACATCAAGCAGGTCAGAGAATACGTAGGCCAAAAGGCATAACGCACCACTTGAAAGAGCCGTAGTGGGTGCGGAAAGTGGTTTTCCATTCATCGCCATCAGCAATGCAGACAAGGTGATAGGCATGGCACAGGTTGATCTTGGTGTAGATGCATGCCTTTCTGGGGCTGTCGAGCAAGTTGGAAATGAGTGGCAATGGGTACTGATCCTTTTTTGATATCCTGTTGAGGCTGTGATAATCAACACAGAGGCAGAGGGAGCCATCCTTCTTCTTGACAAACAGTACAGGGGCTCCATGAGGAGAAGAAGATACCCTTATGAAACTGAGGGAGAGGTGTTCATCAATGAATTCGCATAGTGTGCGTAACTCCGAGGGAGAGAGTGAATAAACTCGACCAGGAGGAGGTTTTGCACCAGGTTCCAACTCAATATTGAGGTCATAGGGTCTATGGGGTGTGAGAGTTTGAGCCTTGGTTTTGCTGAAAACATCAGCATAATCTCGGTAGTCATTGGGAATGTTAGGGAGGTCTGGGGATGTTTCCATTGAAGCAGCTTGGCCACAGATAGCATTGAGCAAGAGCGAAAACTGTTGTGAACCAGACAATTTACATGTGCAGGCAAAAGCTGTGGCACTGATGATGGACACAGATGGGGGAGAAGGGTCAGGTCAGGGGTTGAGTAAGCAAAGGTGGCCTTGAGAGCCTATCTTCATTGGTTATGGGAGTCGGTGTCAGTGACCAAGCATCCTGGTCAGGGGAGGATCCTTGGGATTTGGGCATTCTACTGTGATCGATGGTCTGGAAAAATATGAGGCTCCTGTGCCAGTCAATCAATGGATTGTGTCAGCAGAGCCATTGGTGGCCAAGTACCATCAGGCAGTTTGAATCCAGTGGGGTTACTAGAAATTCTTGAAAGAACATTTTGCCAGTTGGGAAGGTAATTGTGATGTCGACAGCGGTAGTGATTACCAAATTTTCAGAACCGTTGAGTAGGTGCAAATGCAAAGCAGAGATGGGCTTTATTGTCAAGCTATGGTTTGATACAAAAATGGGGTCTATAAAGCAATGGGAAGAGCCACTGTCTATCAGTGCAAGGGTGGATGGAGTACTAGGAATAGTAGATAATTTCAGTTTTATGTATAAGGAGTCAGGGTCCGAAAACACAGCACAAAGACATGCAAACTGTGAAGCGCAGCTAGGGGTAGAGCAACTCCCAGCCTGTGTGCTGTTCTGAGAGTCGCTGTCTAATTTTTTGAGTCCTGCGAGTTGGGAGTGGGCATGGGAGTAGGGGAAGCCTCAGTTGCTGAAAGATTGGCTGCCTTGCCACAAGCAGAAGCAGCTTTCCTACAATCCTTTGCTGAATGTCCACCAGTACCACAGTAGAGGCAGAGGTTGTTCTCCATGCAGCACTTGCGTTTGTCAGTCTTGAGTTTGCTGTCTTTGCCGAGCTTTGCCGATATATTGGGTTTCAGCTTAGGCATGTTGGACAACAGGTTGTTTCAGATGTTGGACAACGATGTACCTGGTTTGTTGGGTGGCATGTTGTTGGGTTTGTTGAAGGGTTTGTAAGGTTTGGTATCCTTTGAGGGTGTGGACTTGTCCTTCTTGTCATGAGTAGTGATGCCTTTGTTGTCGCATGCAATCTCGTCCCTAGTCACCCAGTGGATTTGATCGCATTGCTGAGCTTTGAGGCACATCTTATTCAGTGTGGTAGGTTTGCCACCTTTAAGTAATTCAGTATGCAACCGAAGTGGCAACCCATCATAGAACCAAACCCGAAGTGCCGGTTTGTTCCACGATGTTCAGGCAGCCAGTTTATTGAATTCTACAATGTAGTGGGTTATGTGGTGGCTGTACTTCATACATAAACTGATAAGAGCCGACTCGGTGTCACCACGGAAATCAAAAGGTCCGAAGTGTTTGTTAAGTTCAGTAGCAAATTTGTCCCAATCCCATACCCATTCTGGTAGTTTGTCAATGTCACCCATGATAATGGGCTCAAACCAGTCGAGCACTGCACCTTTAAGGAAAGAGATGGCGTAACAAATCCGTTTCTCATCACAGGTGAATGCACTGGGCCGATCACTAAAAGCTAGACTGCAGGAAACCAGAAACTCGCATAATTTGTCAGGTTTTGTTCCGTCGAAAGGTTCCGGTTCCTTGACCTTGACTGAGGTTGGTGTACAGAGTTTGCGTAGACCTCAGTTGAGGTTCATCAGAGCCTGTGCAAGGAGGATGTTGGAGTCAGTAGCTGTGGTTGGGTCGGCCTGGTCCCTGGTCACAGGGTTGTCTGGTAATCCCTCTCCAGGATTGTCTTGAGGTGGAGGATGTTCTTCATCATCACTGGTTCCGGCGGGTTGTCCTGTAACTCTCGGAGTAGTTGAGATAGATGCATGTGGCTCATCAGCATCAGTGTAGTCCCTTTCTTCATCGCTACCTGAAGGAGGCGTTGGAGAGTGAGCTTTACCTTTGCCGGAGTTCCTGCCGAGAGCAGTGAACTGTTAGGAGCTACCCAAACACAACCTCAAGCCTCGTCAACGAGGAGAAGAGAGAAGAGAGATGAAACCAAACACTAAGATTGTTGTCCCGGGTAGGGAAACTATCCAGAGTCTTAGGGACTCGCTACTACAAGAGCTACTACTTATATACCCAATCCCTGGTCTGTGCGCAGCAAACCCTAAGCCCTAAGGCTGTGGTGCGCAGCAACAGACCCAGACCGCTCCATGCCTCATGTTACTCCAGTCCCCTGTCCAGACCGATCTAGCCCCTGGCCATACTGTCGGTCAACCCTAACCCCAAGGCTCTTGCAGCCACTCGCTGACTAACCCTTGGGCGTCCTAACATAGGGGTGGTAACGTCCTGCCTTAAGTAGTATCTCCCCGTAGAGGCCCCAGACAAATAAGTAAAAATATGGAAAAAGAAGAGAAAAAGAAACTGAGTCCGTAGGATCGTAACATATCCCTCCCATTAAGACTTCGCGTCCCGAGAAGTCGACGCTATGGGAAAGACTTCCTTGATGCCTGTGTTCAAAACTTTCTTCGGGGAATCAAGCGTGGGTACAACCGGCCCACCGCGCTCAAGATCTCTTGAGAATGCCCCATCCATATCATCGTCTTCTGCATTGGCCTCCTTGCGATTTCCTTTCCACCGCGACCAATTTCGTTCTAACCGTTCCAGGTAGTCTCGCTCAAAGCGACCATCTTCCCATCCAAACAGACGTTTGGGTGCCGTTGTCTGTGTGAAATTTTCATAGGGGCGATAGATCATCCCCCTTGCCTTTCGTGGTGCTCCGGGATTTCGCTTGTGGAATTTCTTTATCTCATCCTGTGCATTGGACAAGTTTTCCACCGGTTCCCAAGTCGATTCTTCCACAGGATAGTTCTTCCATTTTACCAGATATTCAAGACGACCGCTGCCTCGTCCACTGACACGACTGTCCATAACTTCTTCAACCTCGTACTCATCATCCTGAGATTCCTCCGTCATCTGTGCTTCCTTTTGGTTGGCGGCTTTCTCTTTTTGACGCGGAAAAACAGGATCCTTGTAGGGTTTCAGGAGTACCTCGTTGAAGACATTATACACCTTCCAAGACGTGGGGATTTTCAGCTTGTATGCTGATTCACCGACCTTCTCCAGGATTTCCAGAGGACCAACAAACTTCCCATCCAGCTTTTTGGTGGCGCAGATCGTTGGTAAGTGCTCTGTGCTTAGGTACACCTTGTCACCCGGTTGGTACTCCCACGCTGGTTGTTTATTCGAGTCCCATCGTTTCTTCATTGTGGATGCAGCTTTTTCTAGCGCTGCTTTTGCCTTCTCGTGAACGTCCTCCACCTGTTTAGCCAGTTCCTCGACCGCCACCACCTTTGGCTGGTGCGTGGGGTTAAGTCCCTTATTTGGGTGACATCCATAATTCATGAAGAAAGGGGAAAACCCTGTCGCCGAGTGTGTTCGGTCATTATGGCAAAACTGCGCTACAGCCAGCCAGTCGCTCCAGTTGTCCTGTCTGTGGTTGACAAACATGGTCAGGAACTCCTTGACTTCCTGATTAACTCGCTCCGTCTGTCCGTCCGTCTGAGGGTGGTACGCCGTTGATTGGTTGGGCTGAATTCCGAGCATTCCGTACAGATCATCCATGAACTTGGATGCAAACTGGGGTCCTTGGTCGCTGATGACTTTCTTGGGTAATCCGTGCTCTCGAAAGATGTTATTCCTGAACAAGACTGCGACTCCCTGCGACGTGATTGACGATGTTGTCGGCAAATAGGATTTCTTGGTGAATCGATCCACTACGACCATGATCATGTCATTGCCCTTAGATTCCGGTAGCGGTCCCATCAAGTCAATCGAGACAACCTCCCATGGTGCATCTGGTACTTCGTTTGGAACCAGTGGTGCCGCTCTCGCTTGTCTGTCCGGCTTGGCACGTTGACATGTCTCGCATCCTGGGATGTACAATTCAATGTCTTTTTTCATGTTTGGCCACCAGAAATCTCGTGTGATTAGTTCCAATGTCTTAGCTACTCCTGGATGTCCCCAGGAGTGGTGGATTTGGATGACACTTTCTCTGAGTTCCGTGATTGCTGGTACATATACGCGTCCTTTCCATGTGATGAGACCATCCTTGTGTTGAAACTCCGGATTCCCTTCTGCCAATCCCTTTTGAACCTGCATATCCCGGTGTCGTGTTGCTGCCTTGGAGATATCCTTAATGATATCTTCGATGGCCCTGTCATCATCGTAGACCCGAACAAATAATTCGTCCTTAAGTAGAATGACACCTTCATTGTCATTGGTGCCTCGTTCATGTCCTGCTCTTCTGGAGAGAATGTCGGCTTTGGAGTTGGATTTTCCTGATCGGTGCTTAATTACGAAATTATAATCCTGTAGATCTGTAACCCATCGTGCTTGTCGCCTATTCAGGTTTTGTGCCTTTCGGAAGTATGTTAAGTTCTGATGATCCGTTAACACTTCTACCATCTGTTTAGCGCCTTTGAGATAGTGTGACCATTCGTAAAATGCGTGCATAACTGCCAGCATTTCTTTGTCATATATCTCGTAGTTCCTTTCGGCGTCGTTAAGCGACCTTGAAATGAATGCTACTGGTTTCCAAACTTCATCTTTCCCTTGCTGTGACAAAATTCCACCAATCACGAAGTCTGATGCGTCTACTTCGATTCGGAATTGACCGTCATCATCTGGGATTTTGAGGACAACCTCCCTCCCCACAAGGTCTTTCAGTCCCTGGAAAGCCTCGGATTGCATTTGTGTCCAATTCCACTCCTCTTTCCCCGTTAACTTGGTCAGAGGTTTGGCAATTTTCGCAAAACCTTCCACAAAACGCTGATAGAAATTGATAAAACCCAAGAATTGTTGTAATTCCCGCTTATTCGTGGGTTCCAGCCATTCCGTGATCGCCTTGATTTTTCCTGGCTCCATACTAATAGAGTCGTGGCTGATCACAAGTCCCAAGAAATCAATTTCCTCCTTATCAAACCAGCATTTCTCCAGTTTTAGTGACAGCTTATGCATTTCTAACTTGGCCAAAATGCGGTTGACATGCTTTTTGTGTTCTTCCATTGTTTTGGAGAAGACCAGAATATCATCCATATAGATGACAACCCATCCTTCCGCGATTTCTACTCTGAATATATCGTTCATCATAGTTTGGAAGGTTGCTGGTGAATTGGTCAACCCAAAGAACATGACTAATGGTTCGAACAGTCCTCGGTTTGTTCGAAACGCTGCTTTCCACTCGTCGCCTTCTTTAATTCAGACATTATTATATCCCCATCGGATATCCATCTTTGAGAAGACTTTTGCCTGTGACAGTTGGTCCACTAGTTCCCCAATAAGCAGCAGCGGGTATCGATTCTTAATCGTCATTTCGTTTAATCGACGATAATCTTGGACTGGTCTCAACTTTCCATCCTTCTTTTTAACAAAGAAGAATGGAGATGCCATTGGAGACTTGCTTGGTTGTATGCGCCCAGTGTCTAGGTTTTCCTTCAAGAATTCGTCCAACTGTTCCTGTTCATTATGGTTCAGTGGGTAGATCTTGCAATCTACTGGGTTTGAGCCGGGAATTAGCTCGATCGCGTGATCCCAAGGTCGTCTTGGCGGTAATTCATCGAAGGTTTCCTTGGTAAAGACCTTCTTGTGTCCTAGATAGTGCTCCGGCACTATCTCCTCTAATGTCCTTTTTGTGGCCTTTTCGTTTTCCTTGGCCGCGATATCTGTTGCCATTGATCGTATCTTGAACTCTGGCTCCCCGATGTGAATGGCCAGTAATTTGTCACCCTCCTCCAGAGGCTCCATGCTGTCAACCTCATCCTCAGGTTCTGCAACCTCTGACTGCGTCCAACATGTCCCCGGGCATCGATTGAATTTTAATTCTTTCTTTTTCCAGTCGATCGATGGGTTATGGTGTTGTAACCAATCGTGTCCCAAGAACAAGTTTGTCTTTCCTAGACGTGCCACTCCACACTCAATGATCTCCTCATGATCCCCAATTCATAACTTGAATTGTGTCATGTACTCAAGATTCCCCATTGAGTTCCGCGATCCATCCGCATTGTATACTGGTACCGGTCGTACCAATTTTCGTTTGTTGAGTTTGTGTTTTTCCACAAACTCATTGTTCACACATGACTGTGTGCATCCGCTATCCACCAGTGCTGCTACATTGATGGTAGCTCCGGTATCCATGGATGTGATGACTCCCTTCACATCCATCTCATTTTGTCCAAACGTTTTAACCATTGTTTGTCGCAGGTGTGCTAAATTCCATAGCGCCTCTTGTTCGGTCATCGCATTTAGTTCTTTTAGGAGATCTGATGTGATTTCCCGTTCCCGTGCATTATGTGCCCAGAAACGTAGACATTCCAGAGCAGTTTTTTCGTCCTGCTGCCAGATTCGCCTCACTACCCACTCCGGGGTCCATGTTCTGAGTTTCGGCTTTGTTGCACTCATGGTAACATTTCTCAGACAGTGAACTTGATTTGAGCATTCATATAATAATTCGGGTACTTTGATTCCAGAATCACTATGTACAAGTCCATTGTCCTTGACACTGTTACAAGCCAGTAGAGCTGAGTGCTCGTCTACTGGCTTTCGCCAAAACCCTTTTCTTTGCCGTACTCCTTCCACTCGGCCTCCGTAATGTCCTCCGTCCATATCTCTCGGATCTGTCTACTTTTGCCTTTCCCTGAAGGCTTTCGTGGTTCCGGGCATTGTCGTGAGAAGTGCCCTGGTCTTCCGCAGTTGAAACAGCTGCCATAAGGTTTCCTGGACTTGTCAACGTCCATGGCATTAGGGTCTCGGGTCGAGGTTGAAGCCGCTGGTGGTGCGCTGAACTGATACTGCGTTGGCTTAGTATCTTTTGGCACTTTTTCCTTGTAGCTATCCATTCGACGTTCCGATCCGTAGGCTTCTTGTGCCTGACGATATGCATGTGCTAATTGTATTGCGCGCTCCTGGATCTTTGTCAAAGATGCATCGTCCTCAAGGTTTCCATGTCTGATCAGATCTCGTCCGAGCGCTGGATTGATATGCGCCAAGAATTGAGCTGTTAAGGCCACATCATTCCATTCGACTAAGGGTGATAGGGCATTGAACCGAATACAGTAGTCCTCAATGGGCGAGTTCCCTTGTTTAAGTGCGATAAGGGAGTCGATTGCCTTCTGCTTGGTCTCTGTAGACATGAAGAATTCGTGCATCTGGTCCTTAAAGTCCTGCCATGTTTTAAATGGGAACTTCTTAGTCAGGGGCTCTCTGAGCCAGTTCATGTCATCATCTAGTTGGCCTTCATTCAGATCTTTCCAGGGGATGTCCCGTGACCATGCCTCTTCCGCCTGTTTTTCCTCATACTCTCGTTGAGCATCCTGAATGGCTCGCAATTTCACACCAGCCCAGTCTCCTGCTCGGTTATCCTTTCCTTTTTGAATACGGTACAGGCAAATCGAGATCTTTCGATCTAAAGTTGTTTCTCGTGACAGTGTGAAGTAGGTTTCCATCTGTCGGACCCATGCATCAACCATCCGCGGATCTCCTTCATAATGATCTGGGAGTTCCAGCTTTGTTGTAGGAGCCTGGACTATTGGATTGGCTCGGTGGTACTCATTAATCACATTGGAGATGGACTGCGCGATTGCTGTAGAGGCCTCTACCCGACGTTGTCCTTGTCGATAGATCTGGTCCTCCCGATGTGCTCGTTGAGTTGGAGTTCCCTCCGTGTCTCCCATGGACTGGTATGTCTCTTCTTGGAAAGTCTGGTATCCCAAGAGTGCCTGTGTGATATGTGCAACCATATCCGCCGTAGCCCGGAAGATCCTAGCACCGACCCGGTGATGTCCATAGCCTTTGCGCATCATTAAGCGGATCTGTTTCCATCTGCGGACGTGTCCTTCATTCTCAACGTGCCATACATGTGTGCCATCCTTGGGCGATCTGAGATTAACTCGTGCGCTGTTATTGCGCAATCGTTCGTCAAAGTCCCAGGGGTCCTGGACTGTTGGATACGCAGGCCAAGTGTATTTAGACCATAACTCCATTTTGATCAATCGGAGATAACAGTATCCGGCCATTGTCGGGTGTGGGACTTGAACCCAGGTAAACGCTTTCTCAATTTGAGTTTGTTCCTCATGGCTCCCATTGCCATTTTGCGCATGCATCAGCGCATTCCAGTCCGCCGGTTCGATGACCATGCCCTCATTGGCATATAGTTCCGTGACAGCTGTAATGTGGCTGTCTAACCGCTTATCCTCGCGGTAATTCTCATATCGTCAAATGGCGTCCTTGGTTTTGTAACACCACATGAGCCATTGATTATATTTTGAGGCCGCCAACGCCTGGTACATCCGATCGTTTTTGTTGCCCTTGTAGACAACTTCCAGAAGGTTTTCCAGGACCTTCCAATCCTTTTCTGCTCGGTTCAGCGCCCGTTGCGCCCGAGTTGCTGCTCGACGCATTTGTCGTAATTCTAAGAGTTCGGCCCATGCCGCCTCCTGTTCCTGGATTTGTCGGCGCTCCATGTCGTCTAGGAGCCGTTGTACATCCCTGTGCTGTTGCCGTTCCTCGCGCCGGCAGTGGCGCCTCCAAAGTTTGACGTGGTTGTCAAACTTTCGTACATATCCATCGCCGGTGATCGTCGGCGTGCGTGTGATGGTTGCAATGTCGGATGCCCACTCCGCGTTGAAGATCGATCCGATCTCCTCCAGTGTCGCGTGGGCGTGTGGTAAGATGTAGCTGAATTCGCACTGCATGGCGATCGTCGTGTGATGGTGTGGTATGATTTATCTTCAACCGGTTCCGTTCTATCTCCAACGGCAATCGGTCCGTTCGTTCGGCAGTCGCCTAGTTCCCTGCGCAGTTGCACAGGTTTGTTGCCTATTCGCTCGTCTGCTCGTGCTTTCCGTTGCACGAGGTTTGTTCGATTGGGTCAATAACGCACCCCAACTCGAATGTTCGATTTAATTCCACCAAATGCCAATTCAAAACTAAAGTGCCTGGGAATTCACCCTACAGATCGATGTGATCTGAAACGGGACTTTCGGCCCCTTGATACACTCGTAATGAATCGGTTGTTTCACCCGTTCCGTGGGTTTTTCCGCAAGTATCGGTACAGCTAGCTTGCCAGTGCCTGCCCGCACTTTCAACGACGCTCAGACTGTTCTCGTCCGATTCCTGTTTTGTAGCCAGAGGGGATGAATTACCCCATAGTCAGTAATAACGATTTACTGAGACTATCTGCTGTCGTAGTCGATGTCGCCTAGCTCCTCGAGGCTGTTCGTGGCCACGTGTTGTTACGTGCACGAAGTCAGACAATTATCGAAGTCGAAATTGAAACTCGCTTCGCCGCCGTGAGCTGCAACGAGTAAGACGTACTCGGCGCTGTGGCGAACGACGAAGGGCAAGGTTGTAAAGACTCTGGATTATGTTAGGAGCTACCCAAACACAACCTCAAGCCTCGTCAATGAGGAGAAGAGAGAAGAGAGACGAAACCAAACACTAAGATTGTTGTCCCGGGTAGGGAAACTATCCAGAGTCTTAGGGACTCGCTACTACAAGAGCTACTACTTATATACCCAATCCCTGGTCTGTGCGCAGCAAACCCTAAGCCCTAAGGCTGTGGTGCGCAGCAACAGACCCAGACCGCTCCATGCCTCATGTTACCCCGGTCCCCTGTCCAGACTGATCTAGCCCCTGGCCATACTGTCGGTCAACCCTAACCCCAAGGCTCTTGCAGCCACTCGCTGACTAACCCTTGGGCGTCCTAACATAGGGGTGGTAACGTCCTGCCTTAAGTAGTATCTCCCCGTAGAGGCCCCAGACAAATAAGTAAAAATATGGAAAAAGAAGAGAAAAAGAAACTGAGTCCGTAGGATCGTAACATGAACATTGTGGAGCCAGTAGCAAGATTCTTGGTTCGGCGTGATACGGAGATGGCCTGGCGACCAAGTAGGTGTTGATAGTGCTCGTTAGGTATGACCCCATGGGAGCAAAGGTACATAGGGAGTGCACTAGCGTGAGTCTGATAATACTGTCAGAGTCCGATCTGCTAAGAGGGGGTGGGAATAGGTTGTGGGTAGGAGTGCCCAGCCTGCGGACCAGTGACAGGAAGACTGAGGTAGCGAGGGCATTGAAGGGGTCCAGAGTCAGGATACAGAAGGGCTTGGCTTCAACTGATGGGTTGCACCTGCCAAGTGCACTATGCCCAATTTCGGGGGTTGTGCGAGTGCCAACCAGTAGTGTTGGTGCCGAGGACATGGCTGCGCAACGGGAAACATGCAACTCTGCGGCAATGAAGTGTGTCGTCAACATATGGAATGGCAAGCTCGCAGAAGAGGTAGCAGATCAAGAGAGTTAGGTTGGAATCCACGAGGGGCAGAGTAGGACAGAACTAGTCGATTATCAGACTGGAGAAGTACAGTGCTTCATAGCTACTTATATACTTATCTAGGGGTCTGATATGTATGGAGGTAATACTGGAAACGGGGCAGAGAGTGGTGTGGTATCGAGGTACCATGATGTTGGTCATGTCGGTAATGGGTAGTATGTTACAGTTATGCGCACTTTTCATTTTTCTTATGTCAGCACCTGCCTCTTTCGGCGCTTATGCAATCTCTTCTATTTTCATATGCTTATGCAATGTCACACAACGTCTGTTGTGACTCTATTCTTACCTATGCCATATGCCTACCTTCGTTCTGTCATACTGACGTCACTATGACCTCACTCATGACGCATTATGACGTCTACTATCATTACATCATACCTACGACGTTCTTTACCTTTTACAGACAGTAGGTTCACGTATAAATAGCAGAGTTTGTCGTAGGTCGAACCTTAAGTTCGACTTAGCTTGTATAAACCTTATAACTCGCTGCAAAGCTTGTTAGTAAGCACAAGTTAATCTCTGGCAACCTTAATCGGTTGTGGTGAGATTTCAAGTCGTAGTTCACGCGCTCTCGCCTATAAACCCTCTTCTCAAACCTGAGTCTCGCCTTATAGGCTCAGCACTGTTTACCCACTCGTGTTCGCCAGGCTTATCTCATTGCCATCGTCTCGGAAGATCCTCGTGGCATTACATCATCGGGTAGATTGACAGACGACTTGACCATCATAACAATTTAAGTCAAACTTACCTAAACAGCTCAAGTAATAGCTCGTTAGCGCACAGACCGTCGAACTTCCCGAGAGCCAGCCAGTAGGTTACCGGTGCCTGATCAAGATTTCTGGAATCTTCACACGAGGAGCTCCCCCACCAAACAAAGCAACCAGAGGACTTCGAAACACATACACACTTCACGGAGAAGTAATCTACAAAGATAGCCGAGATCAGATCTGGAAATACAGACACTCTGATACCCCTGTTGAGCCATACCATTTTTGGATACCACAGTACAACAACCGCCCACCCAACGGAGCAGTTAAATTCCAAGGATTATACTATCTCGCAGGAGTAGAAGTTATCTTTGACACCAGTAAATCTCGCTGGACTTACTATCAAAACGACGAAGTACATTGTGTAGAAGACGAAGCTTTTCAAGGACCATACTACGTTCCTGGAGGGATCAATAACGTCCCTGAGCACCTTAGATCACCTGAAGTAACTGGAGAATCTTCTAGCGGAAAGGGCAAATTCCGCGCACCTAGTGACTCAGATTCCGATTCTTCCCGAGAGGAGAATACGATTGAATCTAGTGACCTATTTGAGACTGCCCCATTCAAAGTGTTTCAAGAGCTAGGAACAGCACGACCTAGCCCCTTACAGTTCACTTCCACATTAGGAAACACACCAAGACTGCTTTTATCTTTAGATCTTGCACAGACTAGTGGACCATCTTCGGACAAACAACCAGAAGAAGAACCAACTTCTGAATCGCCTATACCTCCATTAAGAACCCCTACTCCACCGCCTCCCAGAACACCTACTCCACCACCACCACCACCAGACAATGACCCTGATATCGAAATGGCTGACGCAAATGCCGATCAACGCATCAAGGGTCCCATGCCCACTAAATTCGAAGGGAACCGCAAATTAGCCGAGCTATTTATGAATGACTGCGAGATGTTCTTCGAGATCAATACCGGTTATAATACTGATAAAAAGAAGATCATTTTCGCACTCATGCACATTGGCGGAAATGCAGGCCAATGGAAGCTAGCTAAATTAAGCGACCTAAACGACGCAGCAGCATGGGGAACTTGGGCCGCATTTAAAGAGTCATTTGAGAGTAACTGGAAACAGGTGGACAGCCCTGGAAGGGCCATGATGGAGCTATACAAAATAGTGCGACAACGCAAGAAGATGCCGATCCTACTATATATGGACAAGTTCAAGGAACTAATCAAAAAGTCCAAGATCAAGGAAGAAGCCGCCATCATTCCTCTATTTTCGGAGGGACTTCCCCCTGAAAGCGTCCACCAGATCCTTATGCAGAACCCAGCCGATCTACAGGGTTGGTACGACGCTGCACAAAGATATGCAAACGCCAAAAGCAGACTAGGCGTTTTAGCAGGACTATCACACGCTGGAGGAGGAGGGAGACCATCGCCGAGATACAGAGATCCCGATGCAATGGATATTGATGCGGTCATCATCAATGCATTATCTAAAGACGAAAGAGAGCGACATGTCAAGGAAGGATTGTGTTTCATATGTCACAAAGGGGGTCATCAATCACCGAGATGCCCCATGAGGAAACCAAGCAGTGGAAACAAGAAGAAGCGTTTTGGGAAGGGAGTAAAGGAGTCACAACCCCACCGTCACATCAGAGCGACTTCCACATCTATGGAAGGTGACGAGGTTGAGGGATATGATGAAGAAGAGTCAGAAAACGCTAGTGAGAATACAAGTATGATGGCCATCAGGGCTTTGATGGCGCACTTGTCTTCAGAAGATCGTCTCAGTCTGCTTGCTGAACAGGATTTTTAAACAGGGATCGCACATCAGTGGATGCTGATCCTCAAGCATCGGATTCTATCTATATTTGCGGTGTAACAGTAAAATCTTTAACCAATAAAAAGATTTCCATCCCCATTTCCATCGAATCCGATAAACCCGCTGAAACTGCTCTAGTCGACTGTGGAGCAGAAGGCCTGTTCATAGACGCATCCATTGCCTCAAACTGGAAGCGAATACCCTTGATCCGACCCATCAAAGTCAAGAATGTTGATGTATCAGAGAACGAAGCAGGAGAGATCTTAGAAAGGTGTCTGATCACCTTTAACATAAATGGCAAAACTATGACGCACTGGTTCTGGGTGACGTCATTAGGCGATCAGAACTTTATTTTGGGGCTGCCTTGGCTCGAGGAGCATAACCCAATAATAGACTGGCGAGAAAAGACTCTGGAATTCCGTAATTCCGAAAAAGAAGATATCTGTGCACGCATACGGAATCTTTGGATCCAGGCGGATCTAGAAGATGTGACAGAATATGACGACGCTCTAGCCAAACAATACACGATGTCACACAGTGGGATTGTCGCCCAGGCAGAGGTCAGCTCGCTGTATGTGGATGAGGACTCGATACCGGAAGTAGCGATTCGGAAAATCACCGCATCACAACAGATGGAGCATTGCTATAGAGGTCAGGTAGAACCTGGATCTACTGAAGGACTAGAGGTACCTTCCGAGTATATGGAGTGGAACTCAGTATTCGAAAAAGAAGCCTCGGAGCGTTTCCCTGAGTCAAGACCCTGGGATCACGCCATCGAATTACGAGACGAGTTCGTCCCTCGTAAATCAAAGATCTATAACCTATCTCCATTAGAACAAAACTTGCTAGACGAATGGATCAAGGAACAACTGACAAAAGGATATATCCGACAATCAAAATCACCTCAAGCATCGCCCTTCTTCTTTGTTCCAAAGAAGGATAGTAACGCCCTGAGACCCTGTCAGGACTACCGCTACCTTAACGAATGGACTAAACCGAATTCGTACCCCTTACCCTTAATCTCCGACCTGATGATCAAACTTAAAGGAGCATGCTACTTTACGAAGCTAGATCTCAGATGGGGATATAACAATGTAAGGATCAAAGAAGGCGATGAATGGAAGGCTGCTTTTGTCACCAACAGAGGATTATTCGAACCAACAGTCATGTTCTTTGGACTCCGGAATTCACCTGCGACGTTTCAAGCCATGATGGACGACTATTTTAGGGACATGATCGATGAAGGATGGATTGTCATTTATATGGATGACATCCTGATATGTGCACAAACAAAACAAGAACTCGAGTCACGAACTAAACGCGTTCTGGAACGCTTACGACATCACGATCTATATTTAAAATTAGAGAAATGCAAATTCGCCAAGGAAGAAGTGGAATTCCTCGGCATGATCGTTTCCCACAATACGATCAAAATGGACCCTATCAAACTAGCCGGAATTAGGGACTGGCCTGTACCAACTACAGTCAAACAAGTACGCTCGTTTTTAGGATTCGGAAACTATTACCGCCGCTTTATTGCGCATTTTGCACATCTTGCAAAACCCCTTCATGATTTAACAAAGAAGAACAAAATCTGGGACTGGTCACCGGAATGCCAAGTCTCTTTTGATCTTCTGAAAGAACAATTCATGACCGCCCCTGTATTAGCCATGCCTGATGCGACCAAACCCTTTATTCTAGAAAGTGACGCATCCAAATGGGCTGTAGGAGCAACTATACTCCAAGCGGACAGCAATGGCCAGCTGCATCCATGTGGATACCTCTCCCACGCCTTAACCCCTACCGAACGAAATTGGCAAATATATGACAGGGAGCTTTATGCTATAATTCGCGCACTCGAAGAATGGAGATACCTGCTCTTAGGAGCACCTCACACCATCACCGTTCGATGCGATCATAAAAACTTAACCTATTATCGCGCACCTCAGCGCTTGACCGCACGCCAAGCCCGCTGGTGGAATAATCTATCCAGATATAATTTACAACTAGTGCACACCCCTGGAGCTAAACTGACTCAAGCCGACGCTCTTTCCCGCCGCCCTGACCACGCCGAAGGAGAAGAAGATGACGAAACAGTCACTATGCTCCCACACTCTATATTTATCCAATCGCTATCATTAGACCTTCGCGAAAGGATTATTAATAGCAGCGCCACTGACGCATTTGTTGAAAAAGTCAGACACTGCCTCGATAAAAATACCCCGCTTCCATTTAGAAGCACCATCTCCGACTGGACACTGGACAATGGACTATTATTATACAAAGGAACACCCTATGTTCCTGATGATCTAGATCTACGCCGTGATATCATCAAAGAATACCATGAATCACCAAGCGCAGGACACCCTGGATTCTTCAAAATGCTCGCTTTGCTCAAGACTCGTTATTGGTGGCCAGGAATGACTATATTACTAAAGAAATACATAGATGGCTGTGGAACTTGCCAACAGATGAAACCAAACACTCATCCCACTGCCGCACCCCTAACACCGATCATTTCGCACGCCCAGCGACCATTTCAACAGATAACAATGGATTTCATCACTGATCTACCGATCTCTGATGGTTATGATTCTATTCTTGTCGTGGTCGACCAAGGCCTTACAAAGGGGGTAATTCTATCGCCTTGTCACAAAACAATCACCGCCGAACAAACAGCGACGCTCTATATCAAAGAAGTATTCAAACGCTTTGGACTTCCTGATATCATGATCTCAGATCGAGGACCACAGTTCGCAGCAAAAGTCTTTAAGGAGATAACCACCGCGCTAAATATAAAACATCGAATGAGCACCGCCTTTCATCCGCAAACTGATGGACAATCAGAACGTCTAAATCAGGAACTAGAGATCTATCTCCGGATATTCTGTGCCTATGATGTAGCCAACTGGAGCAGAGTCTTACCTATTGCCGAGTTTGCACACAATCAATGCACTCATCAAGAGCTGAAACAATCGCCTTTTCATCTCATGTATGGAACAGACCCTGTGGCACTACCAGAAGTAGTTAGCAGAACGGATGCACCTGCAGCAGACGCACATTTAAAACAACTCCACAAAGCAAGAGAAGAAGCGCTTGCAGCACACGAGTTAGCATGTCTAAAAATGATGAAACGCACCATCCGTCACTCTAAAACCCTTTAAGGAAGGAGACAAAGTATGGTTAGAGTCGAAGAACCTTCGCATACCATATGAAACACGTAAACTGGCACCTAAAAGGGAAGGACCATTCCAAATCGAGAAAGTCCTAGGACCAGTAACATACAAACTAAAGTTGCCAGCCCAATGGCGCATTCATCCAGTATTCCATGCAGCACTCCTTACACCATACAAGGAAACCGATATACATGGACCAAACGACACGAGACCCCCCCCTGATCTGATAGAAGGCCAGGAAGAGTATGAAGTTGAAGCGATAATAGCGCATCGCAAAAAAGGCAATTCATACCAATACCTCGTCAAATGGAAAGGATATGATACGTCATACAACACCTGGGAACCCGAACGCAACTTGACTAATGCGGAAGAAGTCCTAGACAGATATAAAAACAGGAGAAAACTCAACTGAAGACTAGCAACCCTTGCATCGCTATCTAACCACAGTCTATGTCTTCCAAGTCTACCTCCCCTGTTCCCCCTCATGTCTACTCCGCATACTTTTCAGTCGATAAGTCAGGACGACCCACTGACCCTTGCCTCATTGAGCGCACCCCTGAACACCCCGCGCTTGTATACCCTCGAGATGATACACCCTCGGACTTCGACCCTAATGACATCGTGCCTGAGCCACATCACGCATCGACCAATGACCCTCAGGGTCCCCTTACGTCACAAACCGTCGAAACCGCCATCTCCCAAAACCGTTCCACCCCCTCCCGAGGAGAAGTACCAGCAGGATCTTCGGGACTATACCCTAGTCATGTGGTACCTGAGAGTAATCAGGGACACCTTTCATCGGACGCTCCGATGGATACCGAAGCAGTCACCAGAGACTGTATTACAGATAGCCCCAAAGCTACCCCCAGTGGCGGAACGCATATGCTATATTCAGAGAAGACTGGAGAACCACGAACGATTCCAGCTCACGGAACTACTGGATATTCAGGAGCGTTTAACTCTGGTGCTACCTATCCACAAATACTTAATCGGATTAGGAGAACCATCGCTTTCGCCCGGATCGAACTGGATCAAGCAATCCCTGTTCGTCTTGCACAAGTCTGGAGAATACTTTCCAGTCAACCACACTCCCTCGCCATCAGACAGATTGCGATAGAAAACGCCAACTTCGACTGCACCAACCTCATCGAGACGTTTATCAATGTCACTAATCTAGCCTGGGAACTAACCAACTCTATCCAACTAAACCTGGACCAACTCGCCCTGGATCTTCTTCGCCGACTCCTGATCGCCGACGTCGAACGATACATCATTGACGCCATCAAACTAGTATGCGATGGACAGCTACGCATCTATGTACAGCAGAATGACGTCAGGAACTTGATCAAGATCAACTCCTGGTTTAACCCCATTTACGTTGTCCCAAACCGCTTTCAGATCCTCGATGCAGCAGACAAAATTCACGATAAGATTGAAGGAATACTCGCCCATGTCGAGAAGGCAATCAAATCCGTCAATGAGACGCACATTTATGTCAACGACATGTTCCCACCTCGACCTTCGAAATCACCTCGCATAGTCCTAAATGGAGATGAAGTTCAAGTAGTTATTCGCACCCTCACCGAATTAGACTCGGCCACACCCCTGATGACAACAACACCCCTTGTCACGAGGCAGCCTGAAGGATCGGCTTCAGCAGCCAAACAGACAGCCCCGAAAGGAAAGTCTATACCGATTTCGGCACTGATGAACCCTCAGCCATCAGCGCAACCCTCGACGACGATACCCTCGAATCCCCCTGTCGCATTTTTGACAGTCAACCCGGAGACACCACCTAGACAGAAAGGAAAGGGCAAGGCAACGACACCTGCCACTCCTCAGGCGCCCCGAAAACAACCTCGACGCCCTCATTGTCTCATTTGTAACTCCCGAGGACACATCACGTCACAACACGACCCCAATCATCATCTCGCGCTACCGAAATCAGTTCCTAGACGCATTGAGAATGCAGGGTCTACCCCTGGCGCATCGCTGTGCCCAGCGAACTGCTCACAACGCCCTCCTTCGACGCGCCCTCGTCCCCTTCGTTGCACCCGCCAAGGATTCCAGCAGGGAACCCGCCCTGGGACCGTTACCTTCGATAACGAGGAAGAACATCGTGCCTGGTTAGCAGGATGACACTGCCCTGACGATGAAGATGACGAATTCTGCCTCGGAAAACCCGATTGGTGGACCGAAACCGAGCACAACAACGTTGAGTGAGTGCTCATTGTACTTTTTGTTTATTAGTGTATAGTATTACTTGTGGACAAGTAATCTAGCGAAGAGCTAGTGTTACAGTTATGCGCACTTTTCATTTTTCTTATGTCAGCACCTGCCTCTTTCGGCACTTATGCAATCTCTTCTATTTTCATATGCTTATGCAATGTCACACAACGTCTGTTGTGACTCTATTCTTACCTATGCCATATGCCTACCTTCGTTCTGTCATACTGACATCACTATGACCTCACTCATGACGTGTTATGACGTCTACTATCATTACATCATACCTACGACGTTCTTTACCTTTTACAGACAGTAGGTTCACGTATAAATAGCAGAGTTTGTCGTAGGTCGAACCTTAAGTTCGACTTAGCTTGTATAAACCTTATAACTCGCTGCAAAGCTTGTTAGTAAGCACAAGTTAATCTCTGGCAACCTTAATCGGTTGTGGTGAGATTTCAAGTCGTAGTTCACGCGCTCTTGCCTATAAACCCTCTTCTCAAACCTGAGTCTTGCCTTATAGGCTCAGTGCTGTTTACCCACTCATGTTCGCCAGGCTTATCTCATCGCCATTGTCTCGGACGATCCTCGTGGCATTACGTCATCGGGTAGATTGACAGACGACTTGACCATCATAACATAGTAATGCTGTGTATTGAGTGTTGGATCTATGGGTTGTGATGTAAGCCATGTGGTTATGTGTGGGCATGATGGAGTGGAGGTGAGATAGCCTTTGTTGAGGAGAGATGGAGGGCTACTCAGGTTGTCAACATTCTAGCCTGGTGATTGTGTGATGCTGTGCTGGGTGTTGGTAGCAATTTCTTGGGAATGGTTCTTGAGGGCTTGAGTGGGTGTCGTATCCAATAGTCAGTACTGTGGTTGGTACGGCACGTGGTGTGGTCATGACAGAGATAGCCACTGCATTTCTGAAATTGGGTACATTACCCAATAAAATACATGTAATTAAACAGAGAAGGAGTGATTCCCTTCTCCAAAATAAAAAATTACATGACCTCTACCAAGCGAATGAACTGGTAGAAGATGCCAAAATCATGGTTGCTAGCCATAAACAAAATATAGCTGAGATTACAGTAAAAGGAGTTATACAAAACTCCAACACATTAATTGATAATAATGATCAATTATGTGACAATCTAGATGCAGCATTAGATCATCTAGGTCAATCTCAGCAGGCTAGATGAAATGAGAATAAAACTTATTTCGAAAACCAAAGAGAAATGGCACATGAGATAGGACATCTCAAATTAGAATTAAGGGGAGCAAAGACACACACAATAAATAAGGAGTCTTGGCTAGATTCTGACAAAATAAAGCTGGCTCAAGAAAAGAAAAGAGCAAAAAAGCTGCATCAGAAACAAAATTGGCTAGATAAGAAAGAAGCCAATAAAATTAACTTCACCACTCACTCCAAAGAGCCTAGAACTCACATTCCTAAACATGACAAGTTAAGAGAGTCTGGTCACACTGACTTCCAAGACCTCTTATATGGCTCTGACAATTCCCATTGGGAATTAACAGATGATGAAAATGATACATACCAGCAAGCTCAAGTGGGCACTCCAATTGAGCATGGTGAAATCATTCCTGTGAAAACAACAAAAAGAAATTTTAAACACACACAAGAGCATCCAGTTTGGAAAAAACCCAGACTATGCTATTTGGTAGCAATCAAAGATAGAGTGCTATCCAAATATGTGTGGCCAACATATCCTACTGTTAAGGATTTGTCAAATTTGAGCCATAAACTCCGAAAGGAAATTGGCTTCAAAATTCACAGGGAAAGCAAAGCAAGCTTTCACATCAAACCTGCACAAGGTTATAGTTATGGCTGGGCCGATATTGATAAATTGGCCAAAGGCATAACTGTAATCTTACAGTAGGAGCAAACCAAAGTGGTGATGTCACCATTCCTACCTTACAAGGTAGAAGTAACCCTTGGCTACCTAGCTATCAATCTGAAATGAATAGTACAACCATCACAGCTGGTTGAGTGCAAGCACTTAACCAAATATGGAAATTGCACCAAGAGTTTCTTGAAAATGATGGAAAGGCAAGGGGAATAATAACCCTAAATTTGCCTAAGTCTTTGGGTCATCATATCAAAAACACATCAAAAGAAACTTGGGATGGTCTAAGTACAGCATTTTCCAAAGCTGGAGCTGTAACAATATTTAATGTCTATAAAAAGACAAAAACTTGGGAATTCCCCAAAAACAAAAATCCTGCAGAATCAGTCCAAGAGTTAATGGAACTCTGGGCTGAAATGGCTGCAAATGGCAAAACCTTTCACAATGATTTCCTATTAATGGAAGTCATTGATAGGATGCCAGCTTCCTGGGACTCATTTAAAACCTATGTCCTTCTAAAAATGGAAGTAGGAACAACAAAACTTAAAGATCTCCTACCAGAGATCAAAAATGAGTACCAATGTCGCAAAGGCAACAAGGAAGAGCAGTCTGCAAACTTTGTAGCAAGGGGGAGCAAGTCCTATAAAGGCAAAAAACCTTTTAAGTCTGGGTTCAAACCCAGAGTTAATTTGCCTAAAGGGAAATATACCCAGCCTAATGCACAGGCAGGTCCTTGTAATAGACCAGCCTATGTTCCCCCTGGCAACAAAAAAGGACCAAATTGGGAGTGTTGATGAGCATCCATGACATTGGGATAGGATTTGGTAAGCAGGATTTAATATAGTCAGTAGTAGGATTTGTAAGCAAGTCTGGGACTTCGATTATACCCCCAACAAATGGATTAATTCCTTGTTTTGCCCTCATTTCCAGCTCCCTCACTTGTTTTCTTTCACTTCCATTATGGCTTAGTCGTATGCAGCCATGTCACCATCACCATCACCAGTGCCCACCAATGCTGACTCCATGCCCACCAATGTTGGGGCAAATCCCAGGACCTGCCAACCTATGCCCTGCTGGCCTGTGCTCCTGCAGTGCTGGGAATATTACTCATTAATTGGTGACCACTGCAGGGGCCTCTTTTCGGGAGATCAACCACCAACTTTGCCTCAAGTAGAATTTTTTTAATATTGTCTTAATGCCATCCAATGGCCTCCAACACACTCATTTCAACATTTGCACATGATCCTTTGCATGGCACCTGTTTATTTCAGGCAGCACACCCAATTTGATGCTGACCAGAAAATTTTCCAGTAATGACAATGCAACCATTTCAACACTGTGTCCATTTTAGCAACTCCAGCCCCTCGTGCAACACTCTCATTTAGGACTTTATGACTGCTTACTGGACTGGCACTGGTTTTCTCACATGACACACCCATTTCCACTGGCAACCCTGGTGAAATTTTAGTCTTATTTTTATTTTACAGGTTTTACTTGCTTGCTCCACCATTTTTCACCACAGACCACATCCCCCTGGCTTTGACAATCCCTCACCAATCAAGGAGCCTGGCACTCTGCAATTTTTAATGTCTCAAGCATACTCCTCACCCATCCCACCCTGCTGCATTTGTTTACAAATGAAACAAATGGACCGCCCCTGTCAATGACCCATTTTGCCAGCACCCACCTTTTGCAAGATGCATCTGTCCTTTAGCACCCCACCGCATTTGTTTACAAACAAAATGAATGGCTTTCCAACCACCACCCTTGTCATTGCCAAATGCCACCCGCATCAATGACCCATTACTGCCCAGTGCCCACTGATGAGCATGCTCCATGGGTAATAGTGCAACGAGTACCAAATGTGGGTCTTAGCACCATGCCAATGGTCTCTTGGCTGTACCATGGGTTAACAACATGCCCTGACCTCCACACTTATTAATCCAGTGGAACTCTGGTAAGAATAGCAATCTCTGGTACAGCGGACACATAGACAGGAACTCTGGCAGACTCTGGCACAGACTTGGGAATGGACAGTGTAATGAAACAGTGGAACTCCAGACTTAGCGACAGCATTTGCGAGTTTAGCCAAGTGCACAGCATTGGCATTCCAGAAAGTCACTGGGACCACCTCATGCCAACTGCATCGTACGAGAAGCACTATTGCACCACTTTACACAAGTGATATGCCCACATGTTTAGGACACATGAATGCACCAGACTATCTGCAGAACAAGGTGACGAATATACAAGGGAATGTCAAAGCGGAGAGCCATAGAGAACAAATTTTGACACTCACCACCAACTTCACCCCTAGCAGACAACACTAAAATGCCAGCAATCAGTATTCAGTTGTGCACTAGTTGCATAACAGCACAAAGACAAGATTCAGTTCACATATTCCCCGCCACACTAGTCCTTTCTGGTCATTACCTGATCGCGTGCCCTCCTCAGGGACATCAAAGTGTTAGCTTGCCATCCACATTGTTTCAGCTTTCCATTTCCAGCACAAGTTTGTCACTCATCAAACCGTGTCATCTCATCCAAAGTCCACTTGTGCAGTAGAGAAAAGGGAATGTATATAAAGGGTTTTGGACATTGGTAGAAGTAGCATAGTATTGCCCATGTAGTTCTGGTCTTTGTCTCAGTCTCAGTCTCTGTATCTCCATCACACCTCATTTATCAATAAAACACTCGTTTTCCTATCTCTATAACGTCCCCTGGCTTTGCCTAGTGCTTAGTCGCCTCTGCCATCTCCTGTTGTTCAACCAATGGCATTTCGCTCATGTCCAGCTTTCCATCTTTCTGCCATCGCCCCAGACTTTCATCATTCATCCCCAGACTTTCCACTGCATGCCCAGACTTTTGTTATCCATCCCAGACTTTCATTATTTGCCCCAGACTTTCATTATTCACCCCAGACTTCCTTCATATGCCCTGGACTTCCTTCGGAGAAGACAGGAATTTTCAAGGACCTGCTGCGTACTCCTTCCATTTAGCCTAAACTCCATTGGGCTGGAAGTTGACTTATCACTGCCATTTGCAAGGCAAAACCAACCCCTACCCCCCCAGGTTTGTTTTCCGACTGCCACCCTCATCATTTTGCCCAGCACCCACCTTCCACAAGACAAACCCATCCCTAGCACCCCACCCATTCGTTTATGAATGAAATGAATGCATTGCAAAACACTGCCCTTGTCAACAACCCACTACCACCTGGTGCCTGCCATTCGCAAGACAATGCCATCCCCTAGCCACCCCCACATTCATTTTCCAGCTGTCCCAACAATTCACCTGCCACCCATCTCAGAGATGTGGTGTGTGCATCAATGCTCAGGCCCCCATCACCACTGCTGACTCGCAAAGCCGCCACCTGCTTGGCATTTACGATGACTATGGCTGCCAACACATTTTCTGTTGATCCGTAACACCCCCAATTTCAACTACCATTTTTGACAGCACTGATGTACCAAACCAATGTATTTTTTTTACAAGTTTCTTTTGTTACCTTGACAACTATGTGTATTGATATCTGTACCCCACCATTCACTGTGTTTGCAACAGCCCCAACATGTCAGGAGCCCAATGATCCGCTGCACATTGCCCACCACCTCTCGACACCAATGAAAATTTTTTCAACACCAATGGAATTTTTTTCAACACAGACTGGATATTTCTGGGATTCACTTGGACTTTTATGGGCCACTCTGGATTTGTTTTCACATGGGAGTTGACCAAGGATGGTCAAAATTTTAAGTGGGGGGGATATGATGAGCATTGGCTGGAGCCAATGCTGCATCCATGACATTGGGACAGGATTTAGTAAGCAGGATTTAATATAGTCAGTAGTAGGATTTGTAAGCAAGTCTGGGACTTCGATTATACCCCCAACAAATGGATTAATTCCTCATTTTGCCCTCATTTCCAGCTCCCTTGCTCGTTTTCTTTCACTTCCACTATGGCTTGGTCATATGCAGCCATGTCACTGTCACCATTACCAGCACCCACTGACACTGACTCTGCACCCACTGATGTTGGGGCAAATCCCAGGACCTGCCAACCTATTCCCTGCTGGCCTGTGCTCCTGCAGTGCCAGGAATATTACTCATTAGCATAACAGACAAAATCATGACAATAGACAAAAGAACATAAATCTTTTGGCTAAAGCTGCAACCACTCCTGGGGAGCTCTCAAAGAGGGAAAGAGTGGATCTTAACAAATTTGCTAATATGGCTATAACAGAAAGCCATAAAATGGATGTGGATGTTCCTCAAAATTCTTCTTCACTCGCTGATAGAATCAGCCCAAACAAAGTCAATCCTGAGACATTAAAAATAATGAACAAGATCAAAGATCTTAAAGGAAAAGGAAAAGATCTTATAAAAGAAAACTTTGTTATCTGGAAAAATAATCCAATGGATATTTCAGAAGCTTGTATTAATGACAAGAAAGCTCAAATAGAGCTACAAGAAGAAATACATGAGGAACATGTAGACACTGGTTACTGGGACAACAGATCATATGTAAATTTCACTAAAAAATATCCAAATACTGATAATAAATCAGTGACAATGAACTTGATGGATATAATGATGGATACTATGAACAAGACTTCTTTGCAGATCAAGGAATGTAACCTTGAAAAGAAGGCTTATCATAGTATTGGTAAGTCAGTAGACAGCAGATGTAAAAATAGCATAATAGCTATTAGTTTAAATAAATATGCATTGTCCTTTAAAAGTGAAAAGATATGTGAGGATTATTGGATAATAGACTCAGGTGCATCTGTGCACATTACAAACAACAAATCTGACTTTGTGGAGTATAATCCATATCCTGAACCAGAGGAAATCAAAACAGCTGATTCTAAATCAGCTGCAATGATACTTGGACAAGGGACTATAGTTCTTGAGTTTGAAAACTTAAAAGGACTTAAACATATCGCTAAATTGGAAGTTTGTTACATGCCAAAGGCTTCTCACAAACTTATTTCATCTGGACAATTAAAAATTGGTGGTTACATTGAGACATCCAACAGTGATCATACAGTGTTTTTGTTCAAAGGAAATGATGTTATAGTTACTAAACCCAACAATCGCTTTGAACTGATACACTGGGCTAAAGTAACAATAAAACAAAAATTAAACAAGTTGGTGAATCCTGTAGATTTCACTACATGGCATAATAGGATGGCTCATGCAAATAAAAATGTAATAAAAAATATGAGCCAACACACAGAAGGTTTTGATGATAAAATCAAAATACCATCTGACAATCCTATTTGTTCTTGATGTGCACAAGGAAGATGCATAATAAATCTTATCCTACATCACAAACATGTGCAAAACAACCATTAGAGTTGTTACATGCTGATTTGCTAGAATTCCCACAAGAATCTTATCACCATAAAAAATGCTGTTTAATGATTATTGATGACTATTCTTCATATGCCTTTATGGCATTCCTATGAACTAAATCAGAAACATTCCAAAACTTCAAAGACTTTGTCACACTGTTTGAAAACCAAACAGGCAGAAAAGTCAAACATTTCAGATCAGATTGAGGGGGAGAATTTAAGTCTGGTGAATTTGATCAATTCTTAAGACAAAAAGGCATATTACATGAACAAAGTGCACCATACATCCATCAACAAAATGGACATGCAGAAAGATTGAATAATACAATCTTGGAAAAAGCAGAAAGTATGCAACTCCATCAGCACTTTACACTCCCCCACATGTCCTTGTGGAGTCCAGGTAAAGTCCCTGCACTCCAGGCACTGTCCAGGTGAAGTCCAGGTATAATGGTGGAGGTTATGTGGAGTCCAGGCTGGGTCCTTGTGTAGTCCAGGTCCAATCCAGGTAGAGTATTTATTATGCATAAAACACTGTTTAGACACATTTTTCATTCTCCCAATGCTCAATCTAGTTAGTGAACATCAATTTGAGGATTTGCATGTGCTTGGACAGCAATATCTAAGCACCCAACTCAAGGACTTATGTGGAGTGTACATTGTAGACTCCTGACATTTTTGTCATTGTAACTATCAAATACAACTATGATTCCAGGTTCCCATCATCTTCACCAACCTCATCCTCATCTCTTTCTCTCTGTCCTTCTCTTAAACTGTATGGTAGAACAGCATTGTATGCAAGAACTAGTTCAATTCCCAGAATTTGCCCTCTCAAAATTGACTCAAAACCACCTAGCCATGCATTCAGTTCATAGATATGATGTAATAGGCATAGATGTCATAACACATCATGAGTGAAGTCATAGCAACATCAGTATGATGAAAAAAGGTAAGCATGTGGCATGGATGAAAATATAGTCACAGCAAGTGATGTGTGACATTGCATAAACATAACAGAAGATGCAGGGATTGCATAAGCACCAAAGAAGGAAAATGCATAATTGTAACATCCTCAGTGTTAATACATCAAGAGCTACTGAATTTCAAGCTAACTGATCTTAGCTAAGCATTATCTAAGTGTGAGTGGTTAGTTAGCATGTGCCTGGTATTTTCTTTTGTCCCCTAGGTTATAAATGAGGGGAATAGATGAGATATGGGTTCCAGAGGAGGCTAAAGTATGGTGAGAAAGTAGGTAATGTGTGAACATGGGAAAATTAACATGAAGTGTGGAAACATTGTGGGAATATGGTGAGGTGGGAAATGGGTAGAACACAGTGAGAATGTAAGCATGACTGTTAAAATATTGTAGGAATTGTGTGAGAACATGGTGGGAAAGTGAATATGAAGTGTGGAAACATTGTGGGAAAGTGAAGATGAAGTGTGGAAACATTGTGGGAAAGTGAAGATGAGGTATGGAAATATGGTGGGAAAGTGAAGATGAAGTGTGGAAACATGGTGGGAATGTGGGCCAGGTGGGAAAATGGGCAGGTAAATAAATGGGAACACAGTGAAAATGTAAGCATAAGTGTGAAAACATTGTAGAAACTGTGTGAGAACATGGTGGGAAATTGGATATGTGGTGTGGGAATATAGTGAGAATGTCATCAGTCATGCAGGAACATGATGGGAATATGAATGGGACAATGGTGGGAGTAAATGAGATGTGGATGCCATATGCATAAAGACCTCGCAGCATCATTAGATCATGAGATATTTGCAGTACTTCACACTCCCCCCCCCATTCCGTGTGGAATCCGTGTGGAATCCGCGGAATCCGTGTGGAATCCGCGGAATCCATGTGGAATCCGCGGAATCTGTGTGGAATCCGCGGAATCCGTGTGGAATCCACGGAATCCGTGTGGAATCTGTGTGGAATTCAAGTGGAATCCAAGTACATTGCATCTGCATATGTACCTACATCTCATTTACTCCCACCATTGTCCCATTCATATTGCCATCATGTTCCCATATGATGTACCACATTCTCACCATGTTCCCACACCACATATACATATTCCCACCATGTTCCCATGCCACATATCCACTTTCCCACCATGTTCTCACACAGTTTCTACAATGTTTTCACACTTATGCTTACATTTTTACTGTGTTCCCATTGACCTGCCCATTTTCCCACCAGGCCCACATTCCCACGATGTTTCCACACTTAATATTCACTTTCCCACCATGTTCTCACACAGTTTCTACAATGTTTTCACACTTATGCTTACATTTTCACTGTGTTCCCATTGACCTGCCCATTTTCCCACCAGGCCCACATTCCCACGATGTTTCCACACTTAATATTCACTTTCCCACCATGTTCTCACACAGTTTCTACAATGTTTTCACACTTATGCTTACATTTTCACTGTGTTCCCATTGACCTGCCCATTTTCCCACCAGGCCCACATTCCCACGATGTTTCCACACTTCATATTCACTTTCCCACCATGTTCTCACACAATTCCTACAATGTTTTCACAGTCATACTTACATTCTCACCATGTTTCCATTCACCTGCCTATTTTCCCACCTAGTCACATTCCCACCATGTTTTCACACTTCATCTTCATGTTCCCACCATGTTCTCCCACAATTCCTACAATGTTTTAACAGTCATGCCTACATTCTCACTGTGTTCCCATTCACCTGCCCATTGCCCACCTGGACACATTCCCACAATTTTTCCACACTTCATGTTCATTTTCCCACATTCATGCTAACTAACCACTGACACTTAGATAATGCTTAGCTAAGATTAAATGCAGCAGCTCTTGATGTATTAACACTGAGGATGTTACAATTATGCATACTTTCATTTTATTATGTTAGCAGTTTCCCTCTTTGGTGCTTATGAAATGCCTTCATCTTCTGTTATCTCTATTCAATGTCACACATCACTTGCTGTGACTATATTTTCATCCATGCCACACACTTACCTTTTTTCATCATCCTGATGTTGCTATGACTTCACTTATGATGTGTTATGACATCTATGCCTATTACATCATATCTATGACATTCATTACCTTGTACAGACTCTAGGTTTAGTTTAAATAGTAGAGTTCTGTTGTACCTCAAACTATAAGTTGAACTTAGCTTGTAATCAAACCTTATGAACTTGCCACAAAGCCTGTTGCATAAGCATGACTGTTATGAGATTGTAGGAATGTGTGTGAACATGGTGGGAAAGCAAATATGAAGTGTGGAAACATTGTGGGAATGTGGCCAGGTGGGAAAATGAGCAGGTGAACAGGACCACAGTCAGAATGTAAGCATGACTGTTAAAACATTGTAGGAATTGTGTGAGAACATCGTGGGAAAGTGAATATGAAGTGTGAAAACATGGTGGGAATGTGACTAGGTGGGAAAATAGGCAGGTGAATGGAAACATGGTGAGAATGTAAGTATGACTGTGAAAACATTGTAGGAATTGTGTGAGAACATGGTGGGAAAGTGAATATGAAGTGTGGAAACATCGTGGGAATGTGGGCCTGGTGGGAAAATGGGCAGGTCAATGGGAAAACAGTGAAAATGTAAGCATAAGTGTGAAAACATTGTAAAAACTGTGTGAGAACATGGTGGGAAAGTTGAAATGTGGCATGGGAACATGGTGGGAATGTGGATATGTGGTGTGGAGAATGTGGGCCTGGTGGGAAAATGGGCAGGTCAATGGGAACACAGTAAAAATGTAAGCATAAGTGTGAAAACATTGTAGAAACTGTGTGAAAACATGGTGGGAAAGTGCATATGTGGTGTGGGAATATAGTGAGAATGTCATCAGCCATATGGGAACATGATGGGAATATGAATGGAACAATGGTGGGAGTAAATGAGATGTGGATGCCATATGCATAAAGAGTCACAGCTGAGCACAGTCTGTGGAATGCTGGATTCCGTGGAATATTCCGCGGAATCCACACGGAATATTCTGTGTGGACATTCCGTGCCAATTCCGCATTCCGTGCACAATTCACACGGAATCCGTGCAGATTCTGCGGATTCCGCGTGGAATAGACTCAAAATAGTCTATTCTAGACTCAAAATAGTGCAGATTCTGTGTGGATTCTGTGCAGAATCCACGGAATCTGCGCGGAATGGGGGGGGGAGTGTAAAGACCTCGATATTTGATATTTTAATACAGGATGCAATAGTTGCACACATTAGCCCACAGGAGCTCCAAATAATTGTCAACAAACTAGAAAATGCAGCAAACATTGCTATGACCCTGAGTGCAAAGGTAGAATATCAATGACATTGTTAGATCATGAGATATTTGATATTTTAATACAGGATGCAATAGTTGCACACAGTAGCCAACAGAAAATCCAAATAATAGTCAAAATTATGAAATAACATATGGGAAATATGGCTGAGTTTGAAATAGTTGACAAACAACATCAAACATAAGATACACACAGTATGTTCAACAATAGAGCACCTCACATTATTAGCAGTGCCTGGACTCCATGTGGAATGAGTGGGGGAGTGTAAAGACCTCGCTTTCACCCAGTTTGAACTGGATCAAACAATCCCTATTCATCTTGCACAAGTCTGGAGAATACTTTCTGTTATGATGATTGAGTCATCTGTCAATCTACCCAATGATGTAATGCCACAAGGATCGTCCAAGACAATAGCAATGAAGTGAGCTTGGCAAACACAAGTGGGTAAACAGTGCTGAGCCTATAAGGCAAGACTGAGGTTTGAGAAGAGGGTTATAGGTGAGAGCACATGAACTATGACCTGAGATCTCACCACAACCTGTTAAGGTTGCCAGAGATTAACTTGCGCTTACTAACAAGCTTTGCAGTGAGTTATAAGGTTTATACAAGCTAAGTCAAACTTAAGGTTTGACCTACAACAAACTCTGCTATTTATATGCAAACCTACTGTCTGTAAAAGGGAAAGAACATCATAGGTATGATGTAATGATAGTAGACGTCATAACACATCATGAGTGAGGTCATAGTGATGTCAGTATGACAGAACGAAGGTAGGCATGTTGCATAGGTAAAAATAGAGTCACAGCAAACATTGTGTGACATTGCATAAGCATATAGGAATAGAAGAGATTGCATAAGCACCAAAAGAGGCAGGTGCTGACATAAGAAAATGAAAAGTGCACATAATTGTAACACTAGCTCTTCACTAGATTACTTGTTCACAAGTAATACTATACACTAATAAAACAAAAAGTACAGTGAGCACTCACTCAACATTGTTGTGCTTGGTTTTGGTCCACCAATTGGGTTTTCCGAGGTGGAATTCATTGTCTTCATCATCAGGACAATGTTGTCCTGCTAGCCAGGCATGATGTTCTTCTTTGTTGTCAAAGGTAACAGTTCTGGGGTGGGTTCCTTGTTGGAATCCTTGGCATGTGCAACAAAGGGGGCAAGGGCATGTTGACAGAGGGCATTGGGAGCGGTTTGATGGCTGTAGTGATGTGCCAGGGGTAGACCCTGCATTCTCAATGCATTTAGGTGTTGATCTCGGTAACGTGAGATGATGGTTAGGGTCATGCTGCAATGTGATATGTCCTCAGGAATTGCAGATGAGACAGTGAGGGCATTGAGGTTGTTTTTGGGGTGCCTGGGGAGTGGCAGGTGTCGTTGCCTTGGCCTTGCCTTTCTGTCTAGGTGGTGTCTCGGGGTTGACTGTCAAAAATGCGACAGGTGGGTTCGAGGGTATTGTTGTTGAGGGTCGCGCTGATGGCTGAGGGTTCATCAGTGCCAAAATCAGTATAGACTTTCCTTTCAGGGCAGTCTGTTTAGTTGCTGAGGCCAATCCTTCAGGTTGTCTTGTGACAAGGGGCATTGTTGTCATCAGGGGTGTGGCCAAGTCTAATTCGGCAAGGGTGCGAATGATGACTTGGACTTCATCTCCATTGAGGATAATGTGAGGCGAGCTGGAAGGTTGAGGGGGAAACATGTCATTGACATAAATATGCATCTCATTGATGGATTTGATTGCCTTCTCAACATGGGTGAGTATTCCTTCGATTTTATCGTGAATTTCGTCTGCTGCATCGAGGATCTCATAGCAGTTAGGGATGACATAAATAGGGTTGAACCAGGAGTTGATTTTGATCAAGTTCCTGACATCATTCTTCTGCACATAGATGTGCAGCTGTCCATCGCATACTAGTTTGATGGTGTCAATGATGTATTGTTTGACGTCGGTGATCAGGAGTTGGTGAAGAAGATCTAAAGCAAGTTGATCAAGGTTCAACTGAATGGAGTTAGTCAGTTCCCATGCTAGATTGGTGACATTGATGAATGTCTCAATGAGGTTGGTGCAGTTGAAGTTGGCGTGTTCTATTGCAATCTGTCTGATGGTGAGGGTGTTATGATGATCAAGTCATCTGTCAATCTACCCAATGATGTAATGCCACGAGGATCGTCCAAGACAATGGCAATGAAATAAGCCTGGCAAACACGAGTGGGTAAACAGCGCTGAGCCTATAAGGCGAGACTCAGGTTTGAGAAGAGGGTTATAGGTGAGAGCACGTGAACTACAACTTGAGATCTCACCACAACCTTGTTAAGGTTGCCAGAGATTAACTTGCACTTACTTACAAGCTTTGCATCAAGTAATAAGGTTTATACAAGCTAAGTCAAGCTTAAGGTTCGACCTACAACAAACTCTGCTATTTATACGTAAACCTACTGTCTGTAAAAGGTAAAGAATGTCATGGGTATGATGTAATGATAGTAGACGTCATAACGCGTCATGAGTGAGGTCATAGTGATGTCAGTATGACAGAACGAAGGTAGGCATGGGGCATAAGTAAGAATAGAGTCACAGCAACATTTGTGTGACATTGCATAAGCATATGAAAATAGAAGAGATTGCATAAGCACCAAAAGAGGTAGGTGCTGACATAAGAAAAATGAAAGTGCGCATAATTGTAACACTAGCTCTTCGCTAGATTACTTGTCCACAAGTAATACTATACACTAATAAAACAAAAGTACAGTGAGCACTCACTCAACATTGTTCTGCTCGTTCTCGGTCCACCAATTGGGCTTTCCGAGGTGGAATTCGTCGTCTTCATCATCAGGGCAGTGTTGTCCTGCTAACCAAGCACAATGTTCTTCTTCATTATTGAAGGTAATAGTTCCGGGGTGGATTCCCTGCTGGAATCCTTGGCATGTGTGATGAAGAGGGTGAGGATGCATTGAAGGGGGGCGTTGGGAGCGGTTTGATGGGTGTGGTGATGCACCAGGGGTAGACCCTGCATTCTTGATGCATTTAGATGTTGATCTTGGTAATGTGAGATGATGGCTAGGGTCATGTTGTGACGTGATATGTCCTCAGGAGTTGCAAATGAGACAGTGAGGGTATTAAGGTTGTTTTCGAGGTGTGTGGGGAGTGGCAGGTGTTGTTGCCTTGCCCTTTCCTTTCTGTCTGGGTGGCGTCTCGGGATTGACTGTTGAAAATGCGACAGGTGGGTTCGAGGGTATCTGTTACGATCTCACGGACTTAGTTTCTTTTTCTCTTCATTTTCCATATTTTTACTTATTTGTCTGGGGCCTCTACGGGGAGTTACTACTTAAGGAAGGCCATTACCACCCCTATGTTAGGACGCCCAAGGGTTAGTCAGCGAGCGGCTGCAAGAGCCTTGGGGTTAGGGTTGACCGATAGGATGGCCAGGGGCTAGATCGGTCTGGACAGGGGACTGGGGTAACATGAGGTATGGAGCGGTCTAGATCTGTTGCTGTGCACCACAGCCTTAGGGCTTAGTGTTGCTGCGCACAGACCAGGGACTGGGTATATAAGTAGTAACTGTTGTAGTAGCGAGTCCCTAAGACTCTGGATAGTTTCCCTACCCAGGACAACAATCTAGTTGTGTTTGGTTTCGTCTCTGTTCTCTTTCTCCTCGTTGATGAGGCTTGAGGTTGTGTTTGGGTAGCTCCTAACATAATCCAGAGTCTTTACAACCTTGCCCTTTGTCGTTCGCCACAGCACCGAGTACGTCTTACTTGTTGCAGCTCACGGCGACGAAGCAAGTTTTCTTTTCAACATCGATAACCGTCTGACTTCGTGCACGTAACAACATGTGGCCACGAACAGCCTCGAGGAGCTAGGCAACATCGACTACGATAACAGATAGACTCAATCTGCGGATAGATTGACTACGGGGAAATTCATCCCTACTGGCTACAAAACAGAAATCGGACGAGAACAGTCTGAGCATCATTGAAAGTGTGGGCAGGCACTGGCGAGCTAGCTGTACCGATTTTTGCGGAAAAACCCAAGGAACGGGTGAAACAACCAGTTCATTGCGAGTGTATCAAGGGGCCGAAAGTCCCGTTTCAGATCACATCGATCTGTAGGGTGAATTCCCAGGCACTTTAGCTTTGAATTGGCAGTTGTGGGAATTAAATCGAACATTTGAGTTGGGGTGCGTTATTGACCCAATCGGACAAACCTCGTGCGACGGAAAGCATGAGCAGACGAGTGAACAGACAACAAACCTGTGCAACTGCACAGGGAACTAGGTGACTGCCAAACAAACGGACCGATTGCCATTGGAGATAGAACGGAACCGGTTGAAGATCAACTTATACACCATCACACAACCATTGCCATGCAGTGCGAATTCAACTACATTTTACCACACGCCCATGCGACACTGACGGAGATCGGATCGATCTTCGATGCAGAATGGGCATCCAAAATCACTATCATCACATGCACGCCGATGATCACCGGCGATGGTTACGTCAGGAAGTTTCACTACTTTACACTCCCCCCCCAGTTCTACAGGACTCCTATAGGATTCCTATAGGATTCCATGGAATCTGATAGCAGTCCGATTGAAAAAACTAAATATACTTACAATCAATATGTATACATTTGTACATGTTTTTACATGTTTTATTGAATGTTATCAGGGGCTAATTAATGCAAATGAGAGTCATTCAATGTAAATATGCTTGTTTATGCTATTTATTGTGATGTTTTAGAGTACACTATTGTATTTGTATATGTATGTGTTTGTATCAAGAATAAAATATTGAGAATATCATCAATAACACTCCAAAGTAAGTATGACCAAGTTATGTATGCTGCTTTACTATACACTACCAGCCACTAATGCTATTTCTAAAGCCTACTACTTTCACTATTGCTGTCAGAAGCATGGGACTTTGCCTCTGATTGCTTTTTGCAGACTTGGATTGTATGGTATGTTAGCATTGTGTGCAAAAACCAATTAAAGTTCCCAGGAGTCATCCTTCTCAGAATTGATTCAAAACCTCCCAGCCATGCATTTAGTTGTTCACAGGCTTGTGTGTTAAATGCACTCCTAGTATAGCTTTGTCCATTCCTTGTTCTACCAGTCACAACCAGATTGGGAGCAGAACCATCTCTTGGTGTAGGATTACACCATGTTCGACACAACACATCACTTGTAGAATGGTTTGTATAGTGGTATGAATCAACAATAAACCTGCTTGTTCTACTCCATTTTTGTTCCCAGCTGCCATTAGCAATGCTAGTTCTCAGTACTAGGCAGGCCTTATCAATGCAAATATAATCTGGCCTTGACTCCTCTGTTTGGAACACCATGTCCAAGAAGTTCAGTATATTTGTAGGTGATTCAGCCTTTGCAAATTTAGCCCAACCAATAACAACCCCACATGGGGCACATATTGTCTCCACACAATATGTCTTAGATGGTATAAAATGATCCCTGCTCTCTTCACCTTGTGCAGCTTCCTGGTCATGTGGTTGCTGATTAGCTGGTCTTTGAGGTGTCCATGGCCAGGTATCATCTGCATGCCTCAGTGCTCTCCTATACCCACTTAATTGCCTTGTTTGGTGGTTCCTAATGTACCTTTGCCACTTTTCATGATGTCCCTGACAGGCCAATGTGCCCTCTACTATGGACCTTGTGCAACCAGATACATGGCACTGTCCACCATATAATTGTTCATGCAATGCACAATAAACTCCACCACGTGCATTTACAAGATCTGATGTGCACTCTTCATATGCACATATTGCATGCCCCATCACAATTCCATCAACCACTACCATCTTCACAGGTGCATTAATATCATCTACATCCTCATCCTCTGACTCACTGGATGCCTCCTCTCCTGGCCCCTTGTACTTCTGAGTACATTCTAGGCAAGAATGTTCATCTGCAGCCCTAATCACACCATCTTCACCCAGGACTCCAAATGCTTCCTTTGTCACCTCATCAATTCTTAAATTATCTCTCAGAGTTACATTCAGATTTGACAAAGATCCAACCATCCTAATGGATTCTTGAACAAATGCTTGCCATATTTGCCTTCTGCTCATCTTTCCTACATTTGAGCAGAATGCACTATTCCAAAACTCAGTGTATGCAGCAGTTGATGCATGAAAATTGTATACTCCACTCAGAACTGCAGATGTGAATGACCGATGAGCCCACATGCTTTGTCCAATTTTTATGTATTTTGCAGAGTTCAGATAAACTCTATCAGATTGTCCCATTGAACCAGGGGACCTTTCATGGTCTGCATAATACACAGTTTTGCAAGTACAGCAGGACCCTGCCAGAATTGGAACATTCCCATAAGCCCTGAAGTCTTTGATCAGAGTGACATAAGGTATATCCCTTGGTTTTGTTGTCATAACCAAAGACCATGGTTTGCAGGATGCTGTCTGGCATACAATTGAATCTGGACATACAACATGAATTGGTTCTATACCCTTGTGTGACACAGGCTTCAGTTTTCCAGTATATTTTCCACTTCTGTCATATGGGTGAAGACCCAATAGCTCAGCCATTGCATCAAGCCTCAGGGCCACTGCAACTGTCAATTGTTCATCATGCATTCCATTATCCACATAATTGTCACTCAGGATAGATGTGTCATCTGATTCCAATCTCTGCCTTAATGAACGTGCAAGTACTCTGATCCAAGCAGTAGCAGTTGTAGATTTTTCTTCCATAAACCTTTTTCTCTGCTGGCGACCATGTAAATTTAGCAGCTGCACATTCTCTGTCAAGCTCAAGAGTATGACAAGCACACTGGACAGTGAAATGGTGGAGCTGAAGTTTAGCCTGACAAAATCACTAAACTCTTGAAATGTGATGTTGGGGAATGGGGTTTCATTTACCCCTGCAGCTGCAGCTCCTGGAAGATGACTAAGAAGCAGTAATGTGCACAACCATACATGCACCAATGGAAAGGTCCTGAAAATAGTCACAAAAAACAGCATGCTTGATAGTGTAAAACAAATGTTAAGAATGTATTACAATTGGCCCTTACTGATTCTTCTTCTTCTTCTTTGACTTCTTCTCCTTTTCCTCCTGCTCCTGTACATCATTGACATCCTTCTTCTTCCCTTGCTTTCCCTTCACCTGCTTTGATTTCCCCTTTCTCCCCTTTTGATCAAGCCACTCTGATAAGTCCTTGAACTGGTACACTCCCTTCTCCTCTCCCCAAATTTCATGGTCAGCAGGTGCTCCTTCATCATTTTTTAACCAACTGTGCATATCAGGATACTGGGGCACTTTGGAAAACAGCTTCTTATAGTGAGAGTACCACATGGTTTTAGAAACCACCAAATCAGCAAGCTCCTGCTCACTTGGCCCTTTACCAGTCCATGTTCCCTCTTTGACTAGCATTGGGACCAGCTTCTGTGAAGTTGCATATGCAGTAAGTATAGTCAAATACTTTTGGTAGCTTGACCTCAAATTCCCATCCCTTTCTGGCTTTGTATGATCCCTTAGAAAATGAGTAGGGATGTTAAATAATGCAGCCATCTCTTCTCTGGAAAGAGGTCCAGGATTGGGCATATCCTGTGTGATGGGACTAGGCAATGCACTAGGAGAATGAGAGTGACCATGCTTTAACATAGTTTCATTATCCTGAATATTATGTGTACAGTTAGTAAATTATGTCTTATGTGAATTGCAATAGATGACTCAACCAAAGCTATGGTCAATGAATGTTCCCCTGCTGAATCTTTTGACCAGGTCACTGTGTCATTGTTCCTTACAGCTATTTGGTATCTCCCCTTCAGACTCCAGTTTCCCTCCTCATACACAAATACTCTCTGATTTTTTTTCTATCAAATTATTAGATATATTGAAAAAATACTATGACAAACACACTTTTGATTGGAGAATATAACTCCCCTAGATCTGCAAGGACAGGAGCTATATTTTGGTTCACTTCAGCTTTGATGGTCATGTGAGGCTTCACAGAAGAAGGATCTTCTCCAGTATTATATATCCTGACTTTCCCAATCATTGCCCCAATATCTGTCTCCATGGGTTTATCTGCATCAGCCATATTGAACACATTTCCATAAGCTCTGCCACGTAAAACTCCAGCTGATGTGGATGAGGAGCCATGTAAGGGGGGAGGGCTACCCATGTGAATGTCTGATAAAGTCAGCTTGGGCTGTAGTAAAGCAGAAATACAATTACCATTATCTTCAAAGGTATTTCCAGGAACATCCTAGAAATTCATTGTAAGCTAGTTTATGATTGAGTAATACATTACTCACCAATCCTGTTGAATTATCTGGGGACTAGTTGTCCAAATATATTTTAGTTGTGTATAACTTGGAATATGACAATGCACATTACTTTTGTATTCTCTGTCCCATCAATATATTCCAGCCCCTCCTCTTCATCCATCTCTTCAACATCTCCAAGATCCTGCTTATATTTAACAGCTAGTCAAAGGTGCTACTAATGGTACTCACAGTTTTCCCCTTCTCCTTTTCAACAGATTCATCACTGCCTTCCTCTCCCTTCTCAAGTCCCTGCTTTTACTTCAATTTAGTCAAGAGTTAGCTATGAAAGAACTCACCACTTTCTTAACTGGCTTATCCCCACTCTCTATCTCACTCTCATCTTTGCCAGTGCTCTCTTCCTCACTCTCTTCCTCACTCTTCTCACTGCTGACACTTTCATCCTGTACAAAATCACTCCCAGACTCCTCAGACTCAGCAGCATCTGAGTCACGACGTGAACGGGATACATCTTGTTGTGGCCTGCCTTGTATCTTTACTCTGCTTGGGCGCTGCCGCTCTGGGGGTGTGACAGACAGTCCACTCTCTTCAAGAACTTTCTCAGCACTATGAGAGGAATTTTATGTATTACATGTAACATTGAATACATTTACATTTGAAATACACATTACATTGAGCCAAATATAATAATAATAATTAATTAAGTCAATGTACAATTGATAGTTGATTGTCATAGGTGATTCATATATGTTAGATTGAGTCAAAGTAATTGTCATAGGTAAAAGAAAGTAAAAGATGAGGAATCAATTAGCCATGCATATTAACACATGAAATACATTGACTTACAGTGTTAGCTTCCCCCTGGAGATGAAGCAAGGGGGTTGGTGGGCAGGATAGTTGTGAGGGGACAGTTGCTGATGGGTGGGGGGGGGTTGCCAATGGGTGGGGATGGTTGCCAATGGTTGCCAATGGGTGGGGATGGT
This sequence comes from Amanita exitialis, assembly GCA_023014455.1. Taxonomy (NCBI): domain Eukaryota; kingdom Fungi; phylum Basidiomycota; class Agaricomycetes; order Agaricales; family Amanitaceae; genus Amanita; species Amanita exitialis. The sequence goes on along the minus strand of JAEBUR010000040.1, from coordinate 36,994 downwards.
TGCCAATGGGTGGGGGGGGGGTTGCCAATGGGTGGGGATGGTTGCCAATGGGTGGGGATGGTTGCCGATGGTTGTGGATGGTTGTGGATGGTGGCAGATGGTGGCAGATGGTGGCAGATGGTGGTGGATGGTGGTGGATGGTGGTGGATGGGCACAGGATGGTGGTGGATGGGTGCAGGATTGTTGTTGGTGGTTGTGGGTGATTGGGCATGGAGGGGATGGTACAGATGGGCATGGATGGGAGAAAGCAGTTGCAGGGGTTGGAAACAGGGATAGCCGAGGGTGGTAGACTGGTTAGAATGCGATGGGAATGGGATTGGGTACATACCTGGGCTTGTCAGAAGCCTCAGCATCTTCGTTTGCGCGCTGAGCTGATGTCTTCCTGTAAAAAGCGTGAGGGTTAGCATATAAAACCTTAACAACATGGTGAGGGCACTCACCTGGTATTCTTGCTGCATTGGCCCTTATCAATAGGCTCCCCTGCGTCGTCGTCATCTTTCTGCTTTGTTCCTTTGGCTTTCTTCTTCTGTTTTGGGCTGAGATGGGTTGATAATGTCGAAAGCATGCGTTTGCGGCCTTTTCTCGATGATGCAGCAGTGTTGGGGGCCGGATTGGCTGCTGAGCGGGTGGTGGGCATGTGTAACGATGGTTGTGACATGTGTCACATAAGTGTTACAGATGTATAGTACATTGCAGCAAACATAGACATACCTATAGGATTCCGATTGGAGTCCGATAACAGTCCATCGGAATGGCTCTGAGATATTCCGACTCCAGTCCAATTACATAATCGAACTGTTATCAGACTGGTATTGGACTGTTATCGGAATTTTACAGCCATCATATTAATAACTTTTTTCAATCGGACTGCTATCGGATTCCATGGAATCCTATAGGAATCCTATAGGAGTCCTATCGGAAAGGGGGGGGGAGTGTAATGACCTCGGAAGTTTGACAACCATGTCAGACTTTGGAGGCGCCACTGCTGGCACGAGGAACAGCAGCAGCACAGAGACGTCCAGAAGCTCCTAGACGATATGGAGTGACGGCAAATCCAAGAACAGGAGGTGGCATGGGCTGAACTCCTGGAATTGCAACATACAGTGGCTCACAAAACTGAGTCAATGTTTCGCACTTTTTGAATATTTGTTGAATAGCTTGTGAACCAAAACAGGTATAAACAAAGCGCTGGTTTATCAAAAAAATGCTGTGGAGCAGGGCTATCAGGCGAATAAACAAATACATAATTCCAATCAGAAACCATGGTGATATAGCTAATTCAATTCAGGGACTCATTGACTCAGTTTTGTGAGGAGCATCAGAAATATCAGAATCTGATACTCCACTGATTCTATGGCAAGAAATATGTAACAGATGGTTGCTATAGTGATCCTACCTTTGATGGTACCTATAATGCAGTTATTTAAACCAGGCCAACATCTCCATAACCTCACTATTCTCCAATGCATCCCATCTCTTCTGCTCAGAAGGACAATATCTGCTCTCTGGCTCTCAATGACCATTCTACTTGTACTATTGCCTCCAGACTCAGTCTCAGCCAGTCCACAGTGTCCAGAATGCTCAAAAAACTCCATCTAAACCAGCATCACTCCTCTGGAGGCTGCCCTTCCAAGCTCTCAGCTACCTCTCAAAGGGATATCCTCACACAAATCACTACTGGACAGGCTTCTAATGCAGTCCAGGCCACCCATTATATCAATACCATCATCCCCACCCCAGTCTCCTTAGAAACAGTCAGAAGGGTTCTCAGAAACAATTCATTCAAAGCTGTAGTAAAGAAGAAAAAGCCCAAGCTTACACCAGTCCAGAAGAAGAAGTGCTTGGCATTTGCTCTGAAGCACAAGGAGTGGACTGTGGAGGACTGGAAGAGAGTCATTTGGTCAGATGATACCAAGATCAATAGGTTTGGGTCAGATGGGCAGGAATATGTGTGGAAACAGAAGGGACAGGGCCTAATTGATAGAGAGGTTCAGGGCACTGTCAAGTTTGGAGTTGGGAATGTCATGGTATGGGGGTGTATGAGCTGGAATGGTCTGGGCCAGCATGCTGAGGTTGAGGGGAGGATGGATGGTGACCAGTATGTGTCAATTTTGGAGGACCACTTACCACCCAGCATGGGGGAGAGTGGAATTGCTGGGGAGGAGATAATTTTTCAACAAGATAATGACCCAAAGCACACCTCCAAGAAAGCCAAGCAGTGGATGGAAGATCAAAATATTACTCTTCTTGACTGGCCTCTGCAATCTCCAGACCTCAATCCCATTGAACACCTCTGGGTTCATATCAAAAGGAGGCTTGATCAATATCCAACACCAGCTAGAGGGGTTTGGGAGACTTGGGAGAGGGCAGTGGAAGTGTGGGAAGATATTGAGCCAGAGGTGTGTCAGAATTTGATAGAGAGTGTACCTAGAAGGCTGGAGGCAGTCATCAAGGCCAAGGGAGGCTCTACAAGGTACTAGAATCACAATTTTCCATCCTTTGAGGATAGGCTCACAAAACTGAGTCAATGAGTCACGAAATTAAATCAACTATATCTCCATGACTTCTGATTGGAATTATGTAATTATTTAATCGTCAGATAGCCCTAATCCACATCTCTTTTTGGTGCACCAAACGTTTGTTTATATATGTATTTCTTTACCAACTATTTAAGAAACACTCAAAGAGTGCAAAACATTAACTCAGTTTTGTGAGCCACTGTATGCACCGAGCGGCTACTCGGGCACAGCGGACGCTGAATTGCGTGGAAAAGGATTGGAAGGTCCTGGAAAACCTTCTGGAAGTTGTCTACAAAGGCAACAAAAATGACTGAATGTATCAGGCATTGGCGCAGCACTTTACACTCCCCCACATGTCCTTGTGGAGTCCAGGTAAAGTCCCTGCACTCCAGGCACTGTCCAGGTGAAGTCCAGGTATAATGGTGGAGGTTATGTGGAGTCCAGGCTGAGTCCTTGTGGAGTCCAGGTCCAATCCAGGTAGAGTATTTATTTTGCATAAAACAGTGTTTAGACACATTTTTCATTCTCCCAATGCTCAATCTAGTTAGTGAATATGAATTTGAGGATTTGCATGTGCTTGGACAGCAATATCTAAGCAACCAACTAAAGGACTTATGTGGAGTGTACATTGTAGACTCCTGACATTTTTGTCATTGTAACTATCAAATACAACTATGATTCCAGGTTCCCATCATCTTCACCAACCTCATCCTCATCTCTTTCTCTCTCCCCTTCTCTTAAACTGTATGGTAGAACAGCATTGTATGCAAGAACCAGTTGAAATTCCCAGATTTTGTCCTCTGCAAAATTGACTCAAAACCACCTAGCGATGCATTCAGTTCATAGATATGATATAATAGGCATAGATGTCATAACACATCATGAGTGAAGTCATAGCAACATCAGTATGATGAAAAAAGGTAAGCATGTGGCATGGATGAAAATATAGCCACAGCAAGTGATGTGTGACATTGCATATACATAACAGAAGATGCAGGGATTGCATAAGCACCAAAGAAGGAAAATGCATAATTGTAACATCCTCAGTGTTCCATGTGAAAGGGAGGAGGCTAAAGTATGGTGAGAAAGTAGGTAATGTGTGAACATGGGAAAATTAACATGAAGTGTGGAAACATTGTGGGAATATGGTGAGGTAGGAAATGGGTAGAACACAGTGAGAATGTAAGTATGACTGTTAAAATATTGTAGGAATTGTGTGAGAACATGGTGGGAAAGTGAATATGAAGTGTGGAAACATTGTGGGAAAGTGAAGATGAAGTGTGGAAACATTGTGGGAAAGTGAAGATGAGATGTGGAAATATGGTGGGAAAGTGAAGATGAAGTGTGGAAATATGGTGGGAAAGTGAAGATGAAGTGTGGAAACATGGTGGGAATGTGGGCCAGGTGGGAAAATGGGCAGGTAAATGGGAACATGGTGGGAAATTGGATAGGTGGTGTGGGAATATGGTGAGAATGTCATCAGTCATGCAGGAACATGATGGGAATATGAATGGGACAATGGTGGGAGTAAATGAGATGTGGATGCCATATGCATAAAGACCTCACAGCATCATTAGATCATGAGATATTTGATATTTTAATACAGGATGCAATAGTTGCACACACTAGCCCACAGGAACTCCAAATAATTGTCAACAAAATAGAAAATGCAGCAAACATTGCTATGACCCTGAGTGCAAGGTAGAATATCAATGACATTGTTAGATCATGAGATATTTGATATTTTAATACAGGATGCAATAGTTGCACACAGTAGCCAACAGAAAATCCAAATAATAGTCAAATTATGAAATAACATATGGGAAATATGGCTGAGTTTGAAATAGTTGACAAACAACATCAAACATAAGATACACACAGTATGTTCAACAATAGAGCACCTCACATTATTAGCAGTGCCTGGACTCCAGGCACTCCCTGCCTAGTCCAGGTGCAAGGACTCCCTGCAGTAGCAGGACTAGTCCTTGCAAAATGACCAGAATTCCAGGCACAGTCCAGGTCCAGTCCAGGTCCAGTCCAGAGCCATTTTGGCTGGGTGCCCTGCCAAACCAAAATATGTAAAAATGCAAGGACAGTCCAGGCACAGTGCCTGGAGTCCATGAGGACTCCACGTGGAATGAGTGGGGGAGTGTAAAGACCTCCATTGGCGGCATCAAAATATAATCAGTGGCTCATGTGGTGCTACAAAACAAAGGACGCTATCCACCGATACGAGAATTACCACAAAGACAAGTGGTTGGACAGCCACATTACGGCTGTCACGGAACTATATGCCAACGAAGGCATGGTTATAGAACCAGTGGACTGGAATGCGCTGATGCATGTGCGAAATGGCAATGGGAGCCATGAGGAACAAACCCAAATCGAAAAGGCTTTTACCTGGGTTCAAGTCCCACACCCAACAATGGCCGGTTACTGCTATCTCTGATTGATCAAACCAGAGTTATGGTCAAAGTACACATGGCCCACATATCTGACAGTCCAGGACTGTCAAAAAGGTCGATAGACCAAAGACACAACCAGAAAGAAAAGCAAAGAGGAATGAAGAAACTCTGTTGCACTGTCTATGACAATGACAATCAAGAGCCTGGGGCTCAACACGCTCCTACACTACCTATATACCCCCAGCCTCACCTACTCCTCCTGTATCCCTCATGTCTATCCTCATGCCCAACACCTGTCATGTCACATGACCAGCTTATGTCATCTTGTGATAAGATTTCCGATAACCCGATAAGAGATCGCGTCTTGATGAGATAAGAGATAAGATAAGATAAGATCTTTAGATAAGATCAAATCGTAACATTACCCCCCTCTTAAAGGTTCACGTCCTCGAGAACCTAGTTGACTTGTCATACAAAAGTCCCGTTCATGTCCGGTTCTTCATATATCAGTTTGCAATCTCCCTTCCATCGTTGCCAATTCCTTTGGAGTTTGTCCAAATAATCTCGTTCGAACCGCCCATCCTCCCAGCCAAATAGACGATTTGGTACTGGTGGGCGTGTGAGATTCTCGTATTTCTGAAAGGCATTACGTGGTATGTTTCGGGGAGCGGGTGCGTTCAGCTTTTGCTTGTGAAATTCTTTTACTAGTTCACTAGCATTTGTGATGTTTGTCGTGGATTCCCAGGATGATTCTTCGACTGGGTATCCTTTCCACTTGACCAGGTATTGAATACCCCTTCCCTTCATTCTACTGTCCAAAATTTCTTCAACCTCATATTCTTCTCCCTGGATCTTTCCCTCCTCTTCTTTTCTTTGTTCCTCTAACTCTGCATTTTTTCTTTTTTGCTCTGGGAATACCGGTTCCACGTATGGTTTCAGTAATACTTCGTTAAAGACGTTGTATACTTTCCATGTTGTGGGTAATTTCAAACGGTATGCGGCTGACCCGATTTTCTCAATAATTTCGTACGGTCCGTAAAACTTGTTATCCAGTTTCTTGGATGCTCGTACGTGTGGTAAATGTTCCAAATTTACATATACTTTATCACCAATCTCGTATTCTCTTGATGGTCGTTTGCCTTTATCGTACTGTTTCGTCATTCGTTCTGCCATTTTCTCCAGATTGTCTGCTGCAGAGTTCCATGCCTTTTTGACTCCTTCTACGAACGTCTCCACACTTGGAATTGTCGTTGTCTTCATCGGATCAAACCACTTCCTTGGATGTCTTCCATAGTTTAAAAAGAACGGTGTGTGTCCCGTTGAAGAGTTTTCTCGATCATTATGACAAAATTGAGCCAGAGCTAAGTGTTCGCTCCAGTCGTCCTGTTTGTCATTGGTGTACATTGATAAAAACTCTTGGACTTCCTGATTTACTCGTTCTGTTTGACCATCTGTTTGTGGATGATAGGCTGTAGATGGATTTCCTTCTATGTCCAGTAGTCGATATAGTTCTTTCATGAATTGCGACACGAATTGTGATCCTCGATCACTTATTACTCAATGTGGTATCCCATGTTCTCGAAATACATTGTCGCGAAATAACCTTGCTACCCCCAGGGAGGTGACTGTAGTGTTCGTGGGAAGAAAGAAGGCTTTCTTCGAGAATCTGTCCACCACTACCATCACTGTATCGTATCCCATGGATTCCGGAAACGGTCCCATTAAGTCCACCAAAATATCTTGCCATGGTTGTGCTGGTACACTTAACGGCTGTAAGGGATTTGCCCGTTTTGTTCGGTCCAGCTTAACTGTTTGGCACGTTCTGCAACCTGTTACGTATAATTTGACATCTCGTTGCATTCTTGGCCACCAGTAGTTTCTTGTTATTACCTCCATGGTTTTATCCACTCCGTAGTGTCCCCATTCATGATGGATTCCTATGATGTCTTCCCTCAACCTTCGGTCGACTGGTATGTAGATTCGTTCTTTCCAGTACACCAATCCCTTCTCTTGTTTCCATTCTTCATTTCCACTCTTTAATCCTTCCCTTACTTGTGATTCCCATTGTCTGTTATTGGTCTTCGCAATTTTCTTCTGTATATCCACTAGAGCATCATCATCATCGTATACTCTAATGAATAAGTCTTCCTTTAGCAGTATTGTTCCTTCATTGTCAATCTCCTCCCCCTTATGGTCTGTCCTCCGTGACAGAATATTGGCTTTAGAATTTGATTTACCAGGTCGGTGTTTTATGGTAAAATTGTATTCCTGAAGGTCCAATATCCAACGGGCTTGTCGTCGGTTGATATTTTGGGGTTTTCGAAAGTATGTCAAGTTTTGGTGGTCCGTTAAGACCTCCACTGCTATCTCTGTTCCTTTTAAATAATGAGACCATTCGTAAAATGCATGCATAATTGCAAGCATTTCCTTGTCATAAATCTCATAATTTCGTTCCGCTGGGTTCAAAGATTTTGAAATGAATGCGACTGGTCTCCAAGTGTCATCTTGTTGTTGTTGTGACAAGATTCCCCCTATTGCGAAGTCCGATGCATCCACTTCTACTCTGAATTGTCCTTTATCTGCTGGTATCGCCAGCACTACTTCTTCTGCCACTCTTCTTTTGAGCTCCTCAAAAGCTCCTTGTTGTTCTTCCATCCACTTCCATTCTTCTTTTCCCGTTAATCTGGTTAACGGCTTGGACACGGATGCGAATCCTCTTACAAATCTTCTGTAGAAGTTCACAAATCCCAAAAACTGTTGTACATGTTTTTTGGATTGTGGGACTGGCCATTTGGTTATGGCTTTAACTTTCGCTGTGTCCATACTGATCGAATCATGTGAAATTATGATTCCCAAGAATTCGATGGTTTTCTTATCAAACCAACATTTCTCTGGTTTTAGTGATAACTTATGTTGTTCAAGTTTCGCTAATATTCTGTTCACATGTTCCGTGTGACTCCTTTGATCTGTTGAGAATACTAGAATATCATCCATATAGATGACTACCCATCCTTCTGCAATTTCTTCTCTGAATAAATCGTTCATCATCGTTTGGAAAGTGGCCAGTGAGTTTGTTAATCCGAAAAACATGACTAAAGGTTTGAATAGTCCTCTGTTTGTTCGGAATGCCGCTTTCCATTCGTCTCCCTCTTTGATCCGTATGTTGTTATACCCCCATCAGATGTCCATCTTCGAGAATACTTTTGCATGAGATAACTTGTCCACTAGTTCTGATATTAGTGGTAGCGGGTATTGATTCTTTATTGTCATCTCATTTAGCTTTCTGTAGTCCTGTATGGGTCTCAACGATCCATCTTTCTTCTTTATGAAGAAGAATGGTGATGCCATCGGAGATTTACTAGATTGAATCCTCCCTGTATCCAGATTCTCTTGGAGGAATTCTTCCAGTTTCTCCTGTTCTCCTTTGCTCAGTGGATAGATTTTACAATCTAATGGTTTTGATCCTGGGATGAGTTCAATGGCATGATCCCATGGTCGTCTCGGTGGTAATTCATTGAAGGTCTGTTTTTCAAACACCTTCCGATGTTTTAAATAGTGTTCAGGTACTATTTCGCTTAGGGTCCACTTGTTCTTATTCTCCGATGCTATTTTTGTTGCTGTCGACTCATAGGCTTGTATCCATTCCACGTCTACATCTTCCTTCATTACCGCTAATAATCGGTCTCCTTCCTCCCAATGCATCCTGTTTTCCTCGTCGTCCTCCCCTTCTATCAGGACACCCTTGACGTGATGTCTTAGGGCCCCACTATAGAACTGAGGAGAAGAGAGGGAGTGGACTAGAGCTGACAAGGGGAAACCCCAAGAGAACTCGAATGGAGTCTCTGGGTGTTCGTTGCACAGTATATATACCTAAGTACATGGTCTGTGCGCTAAACCCCATAACCCTAAAGGCTGTGGAGTTACCTAGGGTAACCCTATCTATAAATACCATAGAATGTACTAGAAGGTTTACATAATGCGGATCAGTGATCCGAGTGAGTCATAAGAGAAACATAAGCAAGGCCGCATCTCCGTTATCTAATCTAATCTAATCGTTATCTTATCTTTGTGCTGATTAGATAATCGTTATCTTATCTAGATTGTTTGGCTGCGACCTTAGATCAAAACAAAGAAAATGAATATAAATGTCTTAGAAACGAAATGAAAGAAAAGTGAAAAACGAGTGGTCCATGACACCTTCACTCTCTTCCTCGGGCTCGTCTACCTTTGTGTCTTGTTGGCACATGCCAGGACACCGACTGAAACTCAGTATGTTTTTTCGCCAATCTACATCTGGGTTGTGATATCTGAGCCAATCGTGTCCCAGGAATATGTCTGTTTTGCCGAGCAACGACACTCCAAATTCCCAGATCTCCTTGTGCGTTCCCACTTGTATTCTCAATTGGACCATTTCTGACAGTTTACTGTCCATATTTTCGGATCCATCTGCATTGTATACAGGGACAGGGTGGGCGAGTTTTCTGGTGTTCAAGTTATTTCGCCGCACACAACGCTGTCACCGATATGCGTTGTCCTGTCATTATGTCAGTCGCCACCAACGGTAAATTCATTTGTCTTTTTCCCATTCCTATGACATATTTCGGTTGTCGTTTCAAGTGATTCAGGTACCACATTGCTTCTCCCTCCAATGCTCCATTTAAATCCTTTACTAGTTCTTCCGTTACCTCCTCCAGTCGTGACTCATGAGTCCACCTCCGTAGAGATTCTAGAGCTTGTCCAAGTGGTCGCTCCCATATCTGTCTCACCATCCACGGAGTCTGCCAGGCCTTCAAGCGAGGTTCTACCGCACTTATCGGTAGATTTCTGAATTGTTGTTGTTGTTCCTTGGACTTTATTTTGTACTCAATATGATTTAATTCAACCCGTGAATTATTTTTTGTATCATAAGTACATGGTGAATTAGTAGAAATAAAGTCCTTGCTCATTGGATCGGAACTGTTTTCCTTCGAGCTTCTTAAAAACCCATGGCCTCTCTTATGGCTTCCTTATCTTCTTCCATGACGTCTTCCAGATACTCCTTCCACCCTATTTCTCTGATTCGCGTCTTCCCCTTCCAATTCCTTGGCTCCTTGCATTCCTTGCTTGTATGACCTGTCTTTCCACAATTGTAACAGGTTATCGTTCTCGCTTCCTTACAATCTCTGCCTATGTGACCTGTTTTGCCACAATTATAGCAGGTAATTGGTCCTTTCCTTCTATCTATGTCCATGGCATTGGGGTCATGCGCGCCCAATCCCGATGCTGCTTGGGGTGGAGGTCCTCGAGTCGCTCCATTCCCTCGGGGTCCAGAATTTTGTGCTACCTTGTTCTGGGTATTCTGTGTCCCCGTATTCGATGCACGTTGTTGGTTCTGCCCTTGCCCTGGATTTCCAACCCTTACATCTCCATAAAACTTCCTGGCATCTCTCCATGCCTTGTTCAACTCCATTGCCTTCGTGTACCATTTCTCTAAATCTCCTGTAGTCGAACCGTCTCCAGGTTGACCCGATTCTGCGACTTTCAATCCTAAATTCGGATTCAGTCCCCTCCTGAATTGCGCAATAAGCGCTATCTCATTGTAGCCCATTAGTTGAGCTAATCCTCTAAAGTCAATGATGTAATCTTCGACATTACGTTTTCCTTGCGACAGCTGTTGTATTTTTCTGATCGCATCGTCTCGTGTCTCTGTCATCAGGAAGAACTGTTTTGCCTGTTCTTCAAAGTCTGCCCAATCTCTGAACGGGGATTGGTGGATGAGCGGTTGTTGCATCATTGCTCCATCTCCTGCTCCTGTCAATAAGAGAGGGATTCCGTCTCTCTCTTGCTCTCTTGTTGTTCCCACTGCATATGTTCCATCCGCCCTCCGCTGATCTTTCTCCGTTGCATAGTCCAATATTTGTTGGATTTTTACTCCCACCCAATTACTCGCTCGGTTAGCTGAACCTCCTCTTATATGTTGCAGTGCCATTACCGTCATCTTTGTGGAGTCTTTAATTTTTGTCAGTCGAAAATATATTGCCATATTTCTCAACCAGTTCGCGATTTGTTCTGGTTGTCCTTCATAATAGTCTGGCATGTCTATTTTCACCGCCGGTGCTCTCTCCTCTCATGGACCTCGTATGGCCTCGATGATTGGGTTTACTGAATGTGCCAAATTGGTCGCTGCAGTCCTCCTTTCTTCCTCAGATGCCGCGTGCCATCTCTGGTTTATGTCCATTGGTGTGAACAGTGTCAACCACGTTGTGATACACAATAGGAACGCTGAGATCAATGCATCTGTTATTGTGTACCCCACTGGTACATGTCGTCCTGCTCCATTGGACATTTCCTCGAGTACGTCCTCAGCAGTACGTCCCTCCTCGTCTTGTTCCACATGATATTTCATGTGTCCCCAGTTTAGGGACACCCTTACTCTAATCTCCGAGTTTCGCATTTCTGGTTCATACTCTGCGACTTCCTTCCACGACGGGTTCCTGGGCCACGCGAATGCGTTCCAGTACTGGGGTTTAAATAACCATAAGTAACATAACCCCGGTGTATCCGGATTGTAGTTCGAAAATCCGGGTGGTGGTAATATTGATTGGTTTGTGTGCCTTACTTGTTGCACCCAGATGTTCATGTCGATATATGCCTTTGACGTGTCTCTGAGCTGGTCTGCGATTTGTTCGGTGAACCAATCTCCGCGAGGTCTACCATACTGCTGTGTGGTCATCTGCCTTGTTACCCATTGCGTCGTGGTTAAGAGGTTTCGTGGATACACCACCTCTTCGTCTCTTTGTGCTCCAAATTTGATGTCCTTCCATTGGGTCCAATCTTTAATTTCATTGATGTGTTCCCATTCATAGATGACATCATACTCCTCTAAGTCCTGCATCCTCACAGGTCTTTCGTTATGAGGGTGTATGTGGTACACTTTCTCTCCTTCTCCGTCCTCTAGGATAAACTTTACATTGTTCTTCCTAAGGTCTCGCTCCCATCCTGCGATCTGCTCCACCGTTGGATACGCTGGCCACTGAAAACGATTGTAGAATCGTGGTTGGAAAAGGTACATGTAACAGTACCCCTTTCCCTCCATGGATCTGCTGCCGTGCGTTTGTATACTCCTGGTTTCCCAGGTAATCGTGAATCCACGGCTTTGGTCCATTTCTTAACTCTACGCTCGTGTTGTTTCAGTGTCTCTTCTCCACACGCTTCGATGAAGGATCTCATACTGAGACCTTGGCAACCATGCAGTACTCCTTGTCCAACATAGTCTTTGGGCGTTGTAGGTAACGCCTTCTCCGTTGATTTGATCCGACTATATGGAGAGTTTCAGTCTTTCCGATACTGCTGTGGCTTCATTATGTTGCCATTCAATGCGTGTTGAAGTTTGTTCCATGCCTCATGCAACAAACACCAGTGACGAGCCACCAACTCCAGATCTCTCAGCGTGCAATCAAATGCCCTCTTTACGTAACTTGCCAAAACAGGAATATCAATTCCTATTTCCAGTACAAGATCTTGGCCATCACCAAATCCTGTGCCACCGATCTTCTCAAGGTTTATGAACGCAGCCTGTCCCCACTTGGATCTCTGTGTTCTTATCTCTTTGTTACATTGTTGAATGAATACCCTGTTATACATGCACTTAGGTTCATATTCGATTCGCACTCCTTTTATAGATTCGAGTTTATTGATTAACTCGTCATATCGTCCATATGCGTATTCATATAACTCTACTGCGGCTTTCCGCTGTTTTGACCAAGACTTCTTGATCGGTAATCGTCCAGCTAACTCATCCCTGCTGAACTTCTCCTCTGTCACATTCCTAACCCTGTCCTGTCTAACAGGGGTTGGAACGGGTGTGACATGTTTGACTTCCACGGTCTTTTGCGTCTCTTTCTTTTCGCGTGCTACACGTTCTGTCTCTCGTTGCTTCAAGAGCTCCGCCCAAGCATCGTCTTGCTCTTTTCGTGCCACGCGGTCAGCCTCAGCGAGAAGACGACGTGTCTCCTCACTTTGCTTTTGCCTTCGCTCCCTGGCTGTGTGCAACATCCACCATAGCACATGCATGTTATGCTGTGCCGGAATTTGTGTTGCCTGCTGTCATCGACGATACTCTTGTTTGCGCCACCTTGCATACGACGTGTGTTCTCACTCTGTCTCGATAAATCCCTGTAGTAAAAACTCCTGCTTGCCGAGGTCTCTCGGCACCCTCGCGCAAGGAGCCTTCCCAGGGGTTGCCTTAGACGGGTATCTCCCGCTGTCAGTCTTCCTTGACTCTGAGAGAGTGAGGACCTGGCGTTTCACCCATACGGGTCTTAGCGTGGCCTTGACATCCTGTCGCTCTCTCAAAGTTTTCTTCCCCTGTTTTCCCAGGGTCTTCCACTGTACCGTCTGCCAGTACCCCCGACCCACTATCCCGGGGTGGTCAGGTGCTCTCGACGAGTACAGGTTGGTCGCCAGTGTGGTCCCGCTCTGCAAATTGGAACCCATACCTGTGTCGGTCTGGACTTTCGCCCTGACACCCTTATCCATTATTCGGACAACTCCTGCTCTGACTATTTCTATGTGATTCATTGCAACGAAGTGTGACGCTTTTCTCGTTGTGTGGTTGGTTTGCTAGGCTCTTGATTATGTCAAAAAGGTCGATAGACCAAAGACACAACCAGAAAGAAAAGCAAAGAGGAATGAAGAAACTCTGTTGCACTGTCTACGACAATGACAATCAAGAGCCTGGGGCTCAACACGCTCCTACACTACCTATATACCCCCAGCCTCACCTACTCCTCCTGTATCCCTCATGTCTATCCTCATGCCCAACACCTGTCATGTCATGTGACCAGCTTATGTCATCTTGTGATAAGATTTCCGATAACCCGATAAGAGATCGCGTCTTGATGAGATAAGAGATAAGATAAGATAAGATCTTTAGATAAGATCAAATCATAACAAGGACCTCTGGGACTTCGATGAGCAACTGTGCGACAATAGTGCATGAGTTAATCTCAGATCGCCCCGAGATGGTACACGTGTGTGGCACATTGAAAACCAAGGCCATGTTCGTGGATGGAAACAGATCTGCCTAATGATGTGCAAAGGCTATGGACACCACCGAGTGGGAGCAAGGATTTTCCGAGCCACGGCAGATATGGTTGCACATATCACACAAGCACTCTTGGGATACCAGACGTTCCAAGAAGAAACTTACCAGTCCATGGGAGACACGGTGATGAGCACGCTCCACGGCTATCAGTGTAATCTGGCAACTCTGAGACATTTCCGAGGTATTCCGGAACAGACAGCAAAACTCCGGAGCATTTCCAGGCATCTCCAAGGTTTTCCGAGCATTTTCCGTGCATTTCCGGACATTTCCAACATTTTCCGAGCATTTTCCGAGCATTACCGACGCATTTCCGAGCAAAACAGCAGAACTCCGATGCATTTCCGAGATATTCCGGAGCGGAATGATTACTGATGCAAACTCTGGGCTCCAACCATTCGGGAACTATGGTAGAATGCCGAGGAATTGTACCAACCAGCTATGGAACAAGGACGGGCAGCAATTCAATCACTAACAGCACGCGCACTAGTTGATCAACAACTAGCCGAGGCAGGGTGGCCTTTCAGTTCAAGTTGCCATATACAGAAAGGATCGCCAAACATGTTGAAAGTTGTCCAAGAGACTACTCGAGTAGCAGGAAGGTATAAAAAGGAGTTTTGGACTTAAGAGACCGTTACCCACAGTTACCATTATAGTGCCGTTTGTTTTCACCATGTTCTATCACTCTCATTAATACATTCTCTTCAACGTGATCAAATTCCCTCTCATTTGCCGACGTTGGACCAGCAACTCCGGACTTTCCTTCACAACTCTGGACTTTACTGCACTGCTCCGGGCTTTGTTTAAACCGCTCCGGACTTTCCTTTGCAACTCCGGACTTTCCTGCACTGCTCCGGACTTTATTTAAACCACTCTGGACTTTCCTTTGCAACTCCAGACTTTCCTGCACTGCTCCGGACTTTATTTAAACCACTCTGGACTTTCCTTTGCAACTCCGGACTTTCCAGCATAACTCCGGACTTTACTGCACCGCTCCGGACTTTCCCACACTGCTCTGGACTTTCCTGCACTGCTCCGGACTTTACTGCACTGCTCCGGACTTTGTTCAAACCACTCTGGACTTTCCTTTGCAACTCCGGACTTTCCTTTGCAACTCCGGACTTTGTTTAAACCGCTCCGGACTTTCCTGCACCGCTCCGGACTTTCCCGCGCAGCTCCGGACTTTGTTAAACGCGCCCCGGAGTTCCCTCACACACTCGGACTTTTGTTAGCGCAGTCGGACTTATTGCAGCCATCTCCGGAGTTTATTGGGTTGGACGGGAATCTTCAGGACCTGCCACAAGCCACTCCCACTTGGGTCTAACATCTCCATTAGATGGGGAGTAGACATATCAATGGAGGGAGCTCCAACTCAACGAGCACACCGAGAAGACCAGATCTATCACCAGGGACAGCGATGAGTAGAAGCCTCTACGGCAATTGCGCAGTCCATCTCAGATGTAATCAATGAGTACCGCCAAGCCAACCCGATAGTTCAGGCTCCAACAACAAAATTGGAACTCCCTGATCATTATGAGGGAGATCCGTGGATGGTAGACACATGGGTTCACCAAATGGAAACCTACTTCATGTTGTCATGGGAAACGACTTTGGATCGGAAGATCTCAATCTGCCTATACTGTATTCGAAAAGGAAAAGGGTGTAAAACTCCGAGCCGTTCAGGATGCTCAGCAAGAATACGAGGAAAAGCAGACCAAAGAGGCATGGTCTCGAGATATTTCATGGAAGGACTTGAATGAGGGTTGGCTTGATGATGATATGAACTGGCTCAGGGAGCCCTTAACCAAGAAATTTCCTTTTAAAACATGGCAGGACTTCAAGGATCAGATGCACGAGTTTTTCATGTCCACAGAGACCAAACAGAAGGTGATCGATTCCCTCATTGCACTCAAACAAGGGAACTCGCCAATCGAGGACTATTGTATCAGGTTCAATGCCCTATCCCCCTTGGTCAAATGGAATGATGCGGCCTTGACAGCTCAGTTTTTGGCACACATCAACCCGGCGCTCGGACGAGATCTAATCCGTCATGGAAACCTAGAAGAAGATGCATCTCTGACGAAGATCCAAGAGCGTGCAATACAATTAGCATGTGCATATCATCAAGCACAGGAAGCCTATGGATCGGAACGCCAAATGGACAGTTACAAAAAAAAAGCGCCGAAAGATACTAAACCAACTCAGTATCAATTCAGTGCACCACTGGCAGCTTTGACCTCGAACCAAGACCCAAACGTGATGGATGTCGATAAGTCCAGAAAACCATATGGCAGTTGCTATAACTGCAGAAGACTGGGACACTTCTCACGACAGTGTCCCGAACCATGAAAGCCTTCTGGAAAAGGCAAAGGGAGACAGATCTGAGAAGTTCGGATGGAGAATATTACGGAGGCCGAGTGGAAGGAATATGGCAAAGAGAAGGGTTTTGGCAAAAGCCAGTAGATGAGTGCTCAGCTCTACTGGCCTGTAACAGTACTAAGGACAACAGACTTGTATCTAATGATTCTGGAATCAGTGTACCCAAATTATTATATGAATGTTCAAAACAAGTCCACCATCTGAGGAATGTTACTTTGAGTGCAACCAAACCAAAACTCAGAACCTGGACCCCAGAGTGGGTAGTGCAGAGGATATGGCAGCAAGATGAAAAAACTGCCTTGGAATGTTTGCGCTTTTGGGCGCACAATGCACGAGACCAAACAAGAATCGCTATGGAATCTAGCGCGCTTGCAACAAACAATGGTCAAAACATTTGGATGAAATGAAATGGATGTGAAAGGAATTATCACATCAATGGACACTGGAGCCACTATCAGCGTAGCAGCCCTAGTCAACAGTGGATGCACACAGTCTTGTGTGAATGATGAGTTTGTAGAAAAACACAAACTCAACAAACAAAAACTAGTGAGACCAGTGCCAGTGTATAATGCGGATGGATTGCAGAACTCGATGGGAAATCTCGAATACATGACACAATTCAAACTACAAATTGGGGATCACGAAGAGATTATCGAGTGTGGAGTAGCATGTTTAGGGAAGACCAACCTGTTCTTGGGACATGACTGGTTACAACACCATAACCCATCGATTGATTGGAAACACAAGGAACTAAAATTCAATCAGTGTCCAGGGATGTGCTGGACGCAATCAAGTGTTGTGGAACCTGAGGACGAGGTAGACAGTATGGAACCTCTGGTGGAAGGGGAAAAATTGTTGGCAATTCACATTGGAGAGCCCAAACTCAAGTTGCGATCAGTAGCAATGGATATAGTGGTGAAAGAAAGTGAAATGGCCAAAAAACGAACATTGGAAGAGATAGTGCCAGCCCACTATCTAGGACATAAAAAGGTCTTCACAAAGGAAACCTTTGACGAATTACCACTGAGGCGACCTTGGGATCATGCGATTGAATTGATCCCTGGATTGAACCCAGTAGAAATCCAAAATCTACCCTCTGAACCGAAACGAACAGGAACAGTTGGACGAATTCCTGAAAGAGAACTTAGATACGAGGCGGATTCAACCCAGCAAGTCTCCGATGGCATCACCATTCTTCTTCGTTAAAAAGAAGGATGGGAAGTTGAGACCTGTTCAGGACTATTGTTGGTTAAACAAGATGACAATAAAGAACTGCTACCCACTGCCCCTTATTGGAGAATTGGTGGATCAACTCTCTCAGGCCAAAGTGTTCTCCAAAATGGACATTCGCTGGGGATACAATAACGTCCAAATCAAGGAAGGCGACAAATGGAAGGCAGCGTTCAGAACAAACCGAGGACTGTTCGAACCACTAGTGATGTTCTTCAGTTTAACCAATTCACTGGCGACATTTCAGACAATGATGAATGACATCTTCAGGGTGGAAATCGCAGAAGGATGGGTCGTCATATATATGGACGATATTTTAGTGTTCTCAAAGACAATGGAAGAACACAAGGGCCATGTAAACCATATCCTAGCAAAACTGGAGATGCACAAGTTGTCGCTCAAACCAGAAAAATGTTGGTTCGACAAAGAAGAAATCGACTTCCTGGGATTGGTGATTAGTCATGATTCCATTAGCATGGAACCTGGAAAAATCAAAGCAATAACAGAATGGCCGGAACCCCAGAATAAGCAGGAATTACAACAATTCTTAGGGTTCATTAACTTCTATCGGCGCTTTGTAGAAGGATTCGCCAAGATCACTAAACCCTTGACCAAGCTAACTGGCAAGGAGGAATGGAACTGGACGCAGAAGCAATCTGAGGTGTTTCAGGGACTGAAAGACCTTGTGGGGAGGGAGGTTGTCCTCAAAATCCTGGATGACGACGGCCAATTTCGAATTGAGGTGGACGCATCGGATTTTGCAATTGGCAGAATTCTATCGCAACAGGGAAAAGACGAAGTGTGGAAACCGGTGGCATTCATCTCCAGATCACTAAGTGACACAGAATGCAACTATGAGATTTATGACAAAGAAATGCTGGCGGTTATGCATGCATTTTACGAGTGGTCACACTACCTCAAGGGTGCCAAACAGACGGTGGAGGTGTTAACGGATCACCAGAACTTGACGTATTTCTGAAAAGCTCAGAATCTAAACCGGCAACAAGCGCAATGGGTTACAGACCTTCAAGACTACAACTTCATCATTAAACACCGATCAGGGAAATCCAACTCCAAAGCCGACATTCTGTCCAGGAGAGCAGGACACGAGTGAGGCACTAATGACAATGAGGGAGTTATCCTGCTGAAAGACGAACTATTTGTCCGAGTTTACAATGATGACAGAGCCATTGAAGATATCATCAAGGATATCTCCAAGGCTGCGACACGACACCAGGATACACAGGTCCAGAAGGGATTGGTGGAAGGAAACCAGGATTTTCAACGTAAAAATGGTCTTATCACATGGAAAGGATGCATCTACATACCAGCAATCACTGAACTCAGGGAAAGCGTCATCAAAATTCATCACTCCTGGGGACACCCTGGAGTAGCCAAGATGCTAGAGTTAATTACGCAAGACTTCTGGTGGCCAAACATGAGGAGAGACATTGAGCTATACATCCCAGGATGTGAGACGTGTCAACGTGCTAAGCTGGACAGACAGGCAAGAGCAGCACCACTTGTTCCTAATGAGGTGCTGGATGCGCCATGGGAAGTTGTCTCAGTTGATCTAATGGGACCACTACCAGAATCCAAGGGAAATGACATGATCATGGTTGTAGTAGACTGCTTTATGAAGAAATCCTATTTCTTGCCAACAACATCGTCTATTACATCCCAAGGAGTGGCAGTACTGTTCCGAGACAATATCTTCAGGGAACACGGATTACCAAAAAAGGTCATCAGTGATCGAGGGCCTCAGTTCACATCGAAATTCATGGATGACCTGTACAGAATGCTGGGAATCCAGCCAAACTGATCAACGGCTTATCACCCACAAACCGATGGACAAACAGAATGCGTTAACCAGGAAGTCAAGGAATTCCTGACTATGTTTGTCAACCACCGACAGGATAACTGGAGCGATTGGCTGGCAGTAGCACAATTCTGCCACAACGATCGAACTCACTCGGCGACAGGGTTCTCACCCTTCTTCATGAACTATGGATGGCATCCCAACAAAGGGCTCAACCCCACGCACCAACCAAAGGTGGTGGCAGTTGAAGAATTAGCTAAACAGGTTGAGGACATTCACAAAAAGGCGAAAGCGGCACTAGAAAAAGCCGCGTCCATGATGAAGAAACAGTGGGATCTGAACAAACAGCCAGCTCAAGAATACCAACCTGGTGACAAGGTTTATTTAAGCACAGAACATCTACCTACAATCTGTGCTACCAAAAAGCTGGATGGGAAGTTCGTTGGCCCTCTGGAGGTCTTGGAAAAAGTGGGAGAATCTGCATACAAGCTAAAAATCCCTGTGTCCTGGAAAGTCTATAATGTCTTTAATGAAGTACTCTTGAAACCTTACAAAGAACCCATCTTCCTGTCATGAACCACTCATTTTCACTTTTTCATCGTTTCGTTTCTAAGACATTTATATTCATTTTCTTTGTTTTGATCTAAGGTCGCAGCCAAACAATCTAGATAAGATAACGATTATCTAATCAGCACAAAGATAAGATAACGATTAGATTAGATTAGATATCGGAGATGCGGCCTTGCTTATGCTTTCCCTTTGACACATATGGATCAACAATCCGTCTTATGCAATCCTTCTAGTACATTCTATGATATTTATAGATAGGGTTACCCTAGGTAACTCCACAGCCTTTAGGGTTATGGGGTTTAGCGCACAGACCATGTATCTAGGTATATATACTGTGCAACAAACACCCAGAGACTCCATTCGAGTTCTCTTGGGGTTTCCCCTAAGTCATCTCTTGTCCTCTCCTCTACTCCTCAGTTCTCTAGTGGGGCCCTAAGTCATTGCGACTAGGGTGGTCCTGATAGTAGAACTTGAATACATAAATCGCTTACTGCCCCACTCGTCGAGCATCATGCTCACCACACCCGGACTCCAGGGTTAAGGAGACTTTCTCGGATCCCGCCGGTGCGCCGTCTACTAGACGTTAAACTTAGTGTTTTTTGTGGTGTCACTTGATCAAAAACCACATCATTCGTTCCTGGTTATCATAAACCAAAGATCCTACCCCGGATTATAGGGACCGCTGTGCACAGCATACCAGTGCTGAAATTATCACATGTTATGTGATACGCGATCAGGGACAAGCTTCGTCAGCCCCTTGATTACGATAAATTACCCTGACCTAGGCTCCCTGAAGAGCTATACCATATATACTGTAAATATCCACTTCCATAATCCTTGAGAGTAGCCGCCGCTTGGTCACGCGCTCTTGAGAAAGATCCGTTCCCCTTAAGGGAATAGTGATACAGGGACAACCATTCGGCCCCCTGTTAGTTTAAATCCGATTCGTTTTATCAATAGAAAAGTACATAGGCATTGCAAGGACGGTTGCAGACCTTGAACACATATATACATAATGTTATGATGGTCAAGTCATCTGTCAATCTACCCAATGATGTAATGCCATGAGGATCGTCCGAGACGATGGCGATGAGATAAGCCTGGCGAACACGAGTGGGTAAACAGCGCTGAGCCTATAAGGCGAGACTCAGGTTTGAGAAGAGGGTTATAGGCAAGAGCGTGTGAACTACGACTTGAAATCTCACCACAACCGATTAAGGTTGCCAGAGACTAACTTGTGCTTACTAACAAGCTTTGCAGCGAGTTATAAGGTTTATACAAGCTAAGTCGAACTTAAGGTTTGGCCTACGACAAACTCTGCTATTTATACGTGAACCTACTGTCTGTAAAAGGTAAAGAATGTCATAGGTATGATGTAATAATAGTAGACGTCATAACGCGTCATGAGTGAGGTCATAGCGACGTCAGTATGACAGAACGAAGGTAGGCATATGGCATAGGTAAGAATAGAGTCACAGCAGACGTTGTGTGACATTGCATAAGCATATGAAAATAGAAGAGATTGCATAAGCACCGAAAGAGGCAGGTGCTGACATAAGAAAAATAAAAGTGCGCATAACTGTAACACTAGCTCTTCGCTAGATTACTTGTCCACAAGTAATACTATACACTAATAAACAAAAAGTACAATGAGCACTCACTCAACGTTGTTGTGCTCAGTTTCGGTCCACCAATCGGGTTTTCCGAGGCAGAATTCGTCATCTTCATCGTCAGGGCAGTGTCGTCCTGCTAACCAGGCACGATGTTCTTCCTCGTTATCGAAGGTAACGGTCCCAGGGCGGGTTCCCTGCTGGAATCCTTGGCGTGTGCGATGAAGGGGATGAGGGCGCGTCGAAGGAGGGCGTTGTGAGCGGTTCTCTGGGCGTGGCGATGTGCCAGGGGTAGACCCTGCATTCTCAATGCGTCTAGGAACTGATTTCGGTAGCGCAAGATGATGATTGGGGTCATGTTGTGACGTGATGTGTCCTCGGGAGTTACAAATGAGACAATGAGGGCGTCGAGGTTGTTTTCGGGGCGCTTGAGGAGTGGCAGGTGTCGTTGCCTTGCCCTTTCCTTTCTGTCTAGGTGGTGTCTCCGGGTTGACTGTCGAAAATGCGACAGGGGGATTCGAGGGTATCGTCGTCGAGGGTTGCGCTGATGGCTGAGGGTTCATCAGTGCCGAAATTGGTATAGACTTTCCTTTCGGGGCTGTCTGTTTGGCTGCTGAAGCTGATCCTTCAGGCTGTCTCGTGACAAGGGGCGTTGTTGTCATCAGGGGTGTGGCCGAGTCTAATTCGGCGAGGGTGCGAATAACTACTTGAACTTCATCTCCATTGAGGACTATGCGAGGTGATTTCGAAGGTCGAGGTGGGAACATGTCGTTGACATAAATGTGCGTCTCATTGACGGATTTGATTGCCTTCTCGACATGGGCAAGTATTCCTTCGATCTTATCGTGAATTTCGTCTGCTGCATCGAGGATCTGAAAGTGGTTTGGGACAACGTAAATGGGGTTAAACCAGGAGTTGATCTTGATCAGGTTCCTGACGTCATTCTGCTGTACATAGATGCGTAGCTGTCCATCGCGTACTAGTTTGATGGCGTCAATGATGTATCGTTCGACGTCGGCGATCAGGAGTTGGCGAAGAAGGTCCAGGGCGAGTTGGTCCAGGTTTAGTTGGATAGAGTTGGTTAGTTCCCAGGCTAGATTAGTGACGTTGATAAACGTCTCGATGAGGTTGGTGCAGTCGAAGTTGGCGTTTTCTATCGCAATCTGTCTGATGGCGAGGGAGTGTGGCTGACTGGAAAGTATTCTCCAGACTTGTGCAAGACGAACAGGGATTGCTTGATCCAGTTCGATCCGGGCGAAAGCGATGGTTCTCCTAATCCGATTAAGTATTTGTGGATAGGTAGCACCAGAGTTAAACGCTCCTGAATATCCAGTAGTTCCGTGAGCTGGAATCGTTCGTGGTTCTCCAGCCTTCTCTGAATATAGCATATGCGCTCCGCCACTGGGGGTAGCTTTGGGGCTATCTGTAATACAGTCTCTGGTGACTGCTTCGGTATCCATCGGAGCGTCCGATGAAAGGTGTCCCTGATTACTCTCAGGTACCACATGACGAGGGTATAGTCCCGAAGATCCTGCTGGTATTTCTCCTCGGGAGGGGGTGGAGCGGTTTTGGGAGATGGCAGTTTCAACGGTTTGTGACGTAAGGGGACCCTGAGGGTCATTGGTCGGTGCGTGATGTGGCTCAGGCACGATGTCGTTAGGGTCGAAGTCCGAGGGTGTATCATCTTGAGGGTATACAAGCGCGGGGCGTTCAGGGGTGCGCTCAATGAGGCGAGGGTCAGTGGGTCGTCCTGACTTATCGACTGAAAAGTATGCGGAGTAGACATGAGGGGGGACAGGGGAGGTAGACTTGGAAGACATAGACTGTGGTTAGATAGCGATGCAAGGATTGCTAGTCTTCAGTTAAGTTTTCTCCTGTTTTTATATCTGTCTAGGACTTCTTCCACATTAGTCAAGTTGCGTTCGGGTTCCCAGGTGTTGTATGACGTATCATATCCTTTCCATTTGACGAGGTATTGGTATGAATTGCCTTTTTTGCGATGCGCTATTATCGCTTCAACTTCATACTCTTCCTGTCCTTCTATCAGATCAGGGGGAGGTCTCGTGTCATTTGGTCCATGTATGTCGGTTTCCTTGTATGGTGTAAGGAGGGCTGCATGGAATACTGGATGAATGCGCCATTGGGCTGGCAACTTTAGTTTGTATGTTACTGGTCCTAGGACTTTCTCGATTTGGAATGGTCCTTCCCTTTTAGGTGCCAGTTTACGTGTTTCATATGGTATGCGAAGGTTCTTCGACTCTAACCATACTTTGTCTCCTTCCTTAAAGGGTTTAGAGTGACGGATGGTGCGTTTCATCATTTTTAGACGTGCTAACTCGTGTGCTGCAAGTGCTTCTTCTCTTGCTTTGTGGAGTTGCTTTAAATGTGCGTCTGCTGCAGGTGCATCCGTTCTGCTAACTACTTCTGGTAGTGCCACAGGGTCTGTTCCATACATGAGATGAAAAGGGGATTGTTTCAGCTCTTGATGAGTGCGTTGATTGTGTGCAAACTCGGCAATCGGTAAGACTCTGTTCCAGTTGGCTACATCATAAGCACAGAATATCTGGAGATAGATCTCTAGTTCCTGATTTAGACGTTCTGATTGTCCATCAGTTTGCGGATGAAAGGCGGTGCTCATTCGATGTTTTATTTTTAGCGCGGTGGTTATCTCCTTGAAGACTTTTGCTGCGAACTGTGGTCCTCGATCTGAGATCATGATATCAGGAAGTCCAAAGCGTTTGAATACTTCTTTGATATAGAGCGTCGCTGTTTGTTCGGTGGTGATTGTTTTGTGACAAGGCGATAGAATTACCCCCTTTGTAAGGCCTTGGTCGACCATGACAAGAATAGAATCATAACCATCAGAGATCGGTAGATTGGTGATGAAATCCATTGTTATCTGTTGAAATGGTCGCTGGGCGTGCGAAATGATTGGTGTTATGGGGTGCGGCAGTGGGATGAGTGTTTGGTTTCATCTGTTGGCAAGTTCCACAGCCATCTATGTATTTCTTTAGTAATATAGTCATTCCTGGCCACCAATAACGAGTTTTGAGCAAAGCGAGCGTTTTGAAGAATCCAGGGTGTCCTGCACTTGGTGATTTATGGTATTCTTTGATGATATCACGGCGTAGATCTAGATCATCAGGAACATAGGGTGTTCCTTTGTATAATAATAGTCCATTGTCCAGTGTCCAGTCGGAGATGGTGCTTCTAAATGGAAGCAGGGTATTTTTATCGAGGCAGTGTCTGACTTTTTCAACAAATGCGTCAGTGGTGCTGCTATTAATAATCCTTTCGCGAAGGTCTAATGATAGCGATTGGATAAATATAGAGTGTGGGAGCATAGTGACTGTTTCATTGTCTTCTTCTCCTTCGGCGTGGTCGGGGCGGCGGGAAAGAGCGTCGGCTTGAGTCAGTTTAGCTCCAGGGGTGTGCACTAGTTGTAAATTATATCTGGATAGATTATTCCACCAGCGGGCTTGGCGTGCGGTCAAGCGCTGAGGTGCGCAATAATAGGTTAAGTTTTTATGATCACATTGAACAGTGATGGTGTGAGGTGCTCCTAAGAGCAGGTATCTCCATTCTTCGAGTGCGCGAATTATAGCATAAAGCTCCCTGTCATATATTTGCCAATTTCGTTCAGTAGGGGTTAAGGCGTGGGAGAGGTATCCACATGGATGCAGCTGGCCATTGCTGTCTGCTTGGAGTATAGTCGCTCCTACAGCCCATTTGGATGTGTCACTTTCTAGAATAAAGGGTTTGGTCGCATCAGGCATGGCTAATACAGGGGCAGTCATGAATTGTTCTTTCAGAAGATCAAAAGAGACTTGGCATTCCAGTGACCAGTCCCAGATTTTGTTCTTCTTAGTTAAATCATGAAGGGGTTTTGCAAGATGTGCAAAATGCGCGATAAAGCGGCGGTAATAGTTTCCGAATCCTAAAAACGAGCGTACTTGTTTGACTGTAGTTGGTACAGGCCAGTCCCTAATTCCGGCTAGTTTGATAGGGTCCATTTTGATCGTATTGTGGGAAACGATCATGCCGAGGAATTCCACTTCTTCCTTGGTGAATTTGCATTTCTCTAATTTTAAATATAGATCATGATGTCGTAAGCATTCCAGAACGCGTTTAGTTCGTGACTCGAGTTCTTGTTTTGTTTGTGCACATATCAGGATGTCATCCATATAAATGACGATCCATCCTTCATCGATCATGTCCCTAAAATAGTTGTCCATCATTGCTTGAAACGTCGCAGGTGAATTCCGGAGTCCAAAGAACATGACTGTTGGTTCGAATAATCCTCTGTTGGTGACAAAAGCAGCCTTCCATTCATCGCCTTCTTTGATCCTTACATTGTTATATCCCCACCTGAGATCTAGCTTCGTAAAGTAGCGCGCTCCTTTAAGTTTGATCATCAGGTCGGAGATTAAGGGTAAGGGGTACGAATTCGGTTTAGTCCATTCGTTAAGGTAGCGGTAGTCCTGACAGGGTCTCAGGGCATTACTATCCTTCTTTGGAACAAAGAAGAAGGGCGATGCTTGAGGTGATTTTGATTGTCGGATATATCCTTTTGTCAGTTGTTCCTTGATCCATTCGTCTAGCGAGTTTTGTTCTAATGGAGATAGGTTATAGATCTTTGATTTACGAGGGACGAACTCGTCTCGTAATTCGATGGCGTGATCCCAGGGTCTTGACTCAGGGAAATGCTCCGAGGCTTCTTTTTCGAATACTGAGTTCCACTCCATATACTCGGAAGGTACCTCTAGTCCTTCAGTAGATCCAGGTTCTACCTGACCTCTATAGCGATGCTCCATCTGTTGTGATGCGGTGATTTTCCGAATCGCTACTTCCGGTATCAAGTCCTCATCCACATACAGCAAGCTGACCTCTGCCTGGGCAACAATCCCACTGTGTGACATCGTGTATTGTTTGGCTAGAGTGTCGTCATATTCTGTCACATCTTCTAGATCCGCCTGGATCCAAAGATTCCGTATGCGTGCACAGATATCTTCTTTTTCGGAATTACGGAATTCCAGAGTCTTTTCTCGCCAGTCTATTATTGGGTTATGCTCCTCGAGCCAAGGCAGCCCCAAAATAAAGTTCTGATCGCCTAATGACGTCACCAAGAACCAGTGTGTCATAGTTTTGCCATTTATGTTAAAGGTGATCAGACACCTTTCTAAGATCTCTCCTGCTTCGTTCTCTGATCCATCAACATTCTTGACTTTGATGGGTCGGATCAAGGGTATTCGCTTCCAGTTTGAGGCAATAGATGCGTCTATGAACAGGCCTTCTGCTCCACAGTCGACTAGAGCAGTTTCAGCGGGTTTATCGGATTCAATGGAAATGGGGATGGAAATCTTTTTATTGGTTAAAGATTTTACTGTTACACCACAAATATAGATAGAATCCGATGCTTGAGGATCAGCATCCACTGATGTGCGATCCCTGTTTAAAAATCCTGTTCAGCAAGCAGACTGAGACAATCTTCTGAAGACAAGTGCGCCATCAAAGCCCTGATGGCCGTCATACTTGTATTCTCACTAGCGTTTTCTGACTCTTCTTCATCATATCCCTCAACCTCGTCACCTTCCATAGATGTGGAAGTCGCTCTGATGTGACGGTGGGGTTGTGACTCCTTTACTCCCTTCCCAAAATGCTTCTTCTTGTTTCCACTGCTTGGTTTCCTCATGGGGCATCTCGGTGATTGATGACCCCCTTTGTGACATATGAAACACAATCCTTCCTTGACATGTCGCTCTCTCTCGTCTTTAGATAATGCATTGATGATGACCGCATCAATATCCATTGCATCGGGATCTCTGTATCTCGGCGATGGTCTCCCTCCTCCTCCAGCGTGTGATAGTCCTGCTAAAATGCCTAGTCTACTTTTGGCATTTGCATATCTTTGTGCAGCATCGTACCAACCCTGTAGATTGGCTGGGTTCTGCATAAGGATCTGGTGGACGCTTTCAGGGGGAAGTCCCTCCGAAAATAGAGGAATGATGGCGGCTTCTTCCTTGATCTTGGACTTTTTGATTAGTTCCTTGAACTTGTCCATATATAGTAGGAT
Source organism: Amanita exitialis (assembly GCA_023014455.1). NCBI lineage: Eukaryota > Fungi > Basidiomycota > Agaricomycetes > Agaricales > Amanitaceae > Amanita > Amanita exitialis. The sequence continues at coordinate 9,307 of JAEBUR010000040.1, read as the reverse complement.
CGGCATCTTCTTTCGTTGTCGCACTATTTTGTATAGCTCCGTCATGGCCCTTCCAGGGCTGTCCACCTGTTTCCAGTTACTCTCAAATGACTCTTTAAATGCAGCCCAAGTTCCCCATGCTGCTGCGTCGTTTAGGTCGCTTAATTTAGCTAGCTTCCATTGGCCTGCATTTCCGCCAATGTGCATGAGTGCGAAGATGATCTTCTTCTTATCGGTATTATAACCGGTATTGATTTCGAAGAACATCTCGCAGTCATTCATAAATAGCTCGGCTAATTTTCGGTTCCCTTCGAATTTAGTGGGCATGGGACCCTTGATGCGTTGATCGGCATTTGCATCAGCCATTTCAATATCAGGGTCGTTGTCTGGTGGTGGTGGTGGTGGTGGAGTAGGTGTTCTGGGAGGCGGTGGAGTAGGGGTTCTTAATGGAGGTATAGGCGATTCAGAAGTTGGTTCTTCTTCTGGTTGTTTGTCCGAAGATGGTCCACTAGTCTGTGCAAGATCTAAAGATAAAAGCGGTCTTGGTGTGTTTCCTAATGTGGAAGTGAACTGTAAGGGGCTAGGTCGTGCTGTTCCTAGCTCTTGAAATGCTTTGAATGGGGCAGTCTCAAATAGGTCACTAGATTCAATCGTATTCTCCTCTCGGGAAGAATCGGAATCTGAGTCACTAGGTGCGCGGAATTTGCCCTTTCCGCTAGAAGATTCTCCGGTTACTTCAGGTGATCTAAGGTGCTCAGGGACGTTATTGATCCCTCCAGGAACGTAGTATGGTCCTTGAAAAGCTTTGTCTTCTACACAACGTACTTCGTCGTTTTGATAGTAAGTCCAGCGAGATTTACTGGTGTCAAAGATAACTTCTACTCCTGCGAGATAGTATAATCCTTGGAATTTAACTGCTCCGTTGGGTGGGTGGTTGTTGTACTGTGGTATCCAAAAATGGTATGGCTCGACAGGGGTATCAGAGTGTCTGTATTTCCAGATCTGATCTCGGCTATCTTTGTAGATTACTTCTCCGTGAAGTGTGTATGTGTTTCGAAGTCCTCTGGCTGCTTTGTTCGGTGGGGGAGCTCCTCTTGTGAAGATTCCGGAAATCTTGATCAGGCACTGGTAACCTACCGGCCGGCTCTCGGGAAGTTTGATGGTCTGTGCGCTAACGAGCTAATACTCGAGCTGTTTAGGTAAGTTCGACTTAAATTGTTATGATGGTCAAGTCGTCTGTCAATCTACCCGATGACGTAATGCCACGAGGATCGTCCGAGACGATGGCGATGAGATAAGCCTGGCGAACACGAGTGGGTAAACAGCGCTGAGCCTATAAGGCGAGACTCAGGTTTGAGAAGAGGGTTATAGGTGAGAGTGCGTGAACTACGACTTGAAATCTCACCACAACCGATTAAGGTTGCCAGAGACTAACTTGTGCTTACTAACAAGCTTTGCAGCGAGTTATAAGGTTTATACAAGCTAAGTCGAACTTAAGGTTTGGCCTACGACAAACTCTGCTATTTATACGTGAACCTACTGTCTGTAAAAGGTAAAGAATGTCATAGGTATGATGTAATAATAGTAGACGTCATAACGCGTCATGAGTGAGGTCATAGCGACGTCAGTATGACAGAATGAAGGTAGGCATATGGCATAGGTAAGAATAGAGTCACAGCAGACGTTGTGTGACATTGCATAAGCATATGAAAATAGAAGAGATTGCATAAGCACCGAAAGAGGCAGGTGCTGACATAAGAAAAATAAAAGTGCGCATAACTGTAACAGTCAGGTCAATGACTTTTGAAGAAATGAAAGAATACTTCGCAAAAGGCGAAGAGTTAAAAGACAACGAGAGCCAGTGAGTCCCACTCTGGACTCTCGTAATAGATACACTGTACTACCTACGGATGAGCTGACGGACATAGCGGTTGAATCGGAGGTCTCAAGGACTTCCAAAACGACCCCACAAGAGGCGGTCTCTAGCACGAAAGTGCAGGAGCGTGGCAGGGCGGCTAAACCTGTGCTTTATTCCTCTTTAGCTCAACGAAAGGTACGAAAAGGGACAAAAGATTTCTTCATCAGAACAATAGGTCCAAAAGAAGAAATCCTGATGCAAGTCAGTCTGGAAACTATGGACACGCACGATAAACACAAACAAATGGCGCTTCTTGATTCCGGAGCTACGGGTTTGTTTATGAATAAATCATTCGCTAAGTGCATGAATTATAAGCTAATTCCCTTAGCCAATCCCATTCCTGTTCGTAATGTAGATGGAACTCTAAACGAAGGAGGCATGATAACACATGAAGTAGATTTGATACTTCACTATCAGGGCCATATGGAAAGAGCCACATTCGAAATATGCGAATTAGGAAAGACAGATGTAATCATAGGATCTACATGGTTACGACGACACAATCCGGAAGTAAATTGGGAGACCGGAGAAATAAAATTAACATGGTGTCCACAGTCATGTGGACATAAACAAAGAGAATGGACCATGGAGCGGGAACAAAACGCTAGGTTAGCAGAGCACTGGGAGGCTCTACAATACTTATGGGAAAAAGAACACGAGTTAGACTTCACGTACTGGTTGGAGGAGAAAAGAATGGAAGATGCAGGTGCATCTTACATGGAAGAAACCAAACATCTGAAACAATACAAGTACAGAAATAAATATCCATTCTTGCCCTTGTTTCCACCACGATCACCAAAGGCAGGATCCTTCTCAAAACAGATAAACGAACTTAAAAAACAATCACCAGAAGAGATGGTACCTGAGAAGTATCATCAATATCTGAAAAGAAAGCATCGGAGCGAATGCCGGTTCGGAAGCCATGGGATCACGCTATTGATACCAAACCAGGCTATGAACCCAGAAAAGGAAAGGTGTACCCTTTATCCCCAGATGAACTTCAAGAAGTACGAGACTTCCTTGATGACCAAATAAAAAAGGGATACATCAGACCTTCCAAGTCACCGCAGATGTCACCGGTGTTCTTTGTTAAAAAGAAAGATGGAAAAAAGAGAATGGTACAGGACTACCGTTACTTAAATGAGTGGACAATTAAAAATAATTATCCACTCCCACTCATATCGGAACTCGTAGATCGAGCAGGTAAAGCAAGGCACTTTACCAAATTAGATTTACATTGGGGTTACAACAATATATGAATCAAAGAAGGTGACAAATGGAAAGCCGCCTTTACCACACCGGAAGGAGCATACAAACCGGTGGTCATGTTTTTTGGGCTGACTAATTCACCAGCCACGTTCCAACATATGATGAATGATATCTTTAGGGATATGATTAATACAGGAAAAGTCATCATCTACATAGATGACATCCTTATCTTCACTAAAGACAAAAACGAACATGATGAAATCATACTCGAAGTACTCCGGAGGTTGCAGGAGAACGACCTCTATGTAAAACCAGAAAAATGTGTATGGGATGTAGATGAAGTAGAATTCTTAGGTGTCATTATCGGACCTAATGGAATTCAAATGGACCCTAAAAAAGTAGAAGCAATCTTAAACTGGCCAGTACCAGCATGCGTTAAAGATGTACAGCGCTTTTTGGGTCTCGCCAACTATTATCGCAGATTCATCAAAGACTTTGTGAAAATAGCACAACCATTACATGCACTAGTCAAAAAAGATAAAAAATGGGAATGGACAGAAAAAGAGCAAAGAGCTCTAGAAACTCTAAAAAAAACATTCACGGAACAGCCGCTACTAGTGGCTCCGGACTCTAATAGGAAATTTAGAATAGAGTCTGATGCCTCGGACTACACAACAGGTGGAGTATTATCAATGCTCTGTGACGATGAGAAATGGCGACCAGCAGCATTCTTATCCAAAACGTTGAATGAAACCGAGAGAAATTACGATGTCCATGACAAGGAAATGTTGGGCATTATGAGGTGTCTTGAAACATGGAGACACTATTTGGAAGGAGGAAAGGAGGAATTCAAGGTTTGGACGGACCATAAAAACCTTGAATACTTTATGAGTGCAAAAAAGTTAAACAGAAGACAAGCTAGATGGGCTTTATATCTTAGCTGTTTTAACTTTAAAATCATTCATAAAGCTGGTAGCACAATGGGCAAAGCAGATTCTCTGTCCAGGAGGCCAGACCTTAAAGAGGGGGTGGAGTCTGATAACAAGGACGTAACCTTGTTGAAACCGGAGCTTTTTCTTATAAAAGCTTTACAGCAAGGACACTTGCTCATTGACGGTGCAGAGAAGGGACTCTTAAAAAAGATTAGAGAGTCAGAAGCATGAGATGAGGAAGTAGTCAAAGCTGTGGAAGCAATGAAGAAGGCCGGAGTAAAAACTATAAATGCAGGAGAATGGCAGATGGAACAAGGCTTGGTCCTTTGGAGAGGGAAGGTATATGTCCCAAAAGACGAAAAACTACGAATGGAGATAGTGAGACTCCATCATGACACACCGATTGCAGGACACGGAGGACAGTGGAAGACGGTTGAACTCGTCACAAGAAATTATTGGTGGCCAGGAGTCACCAAATTTGTAAAAAAATATGTCACCAGATGTGACAAATGTCAAAGAAGCAAGAATTTCCCAGAGCCACCAGCAGGGAAATTAATGCCGAACTCTGCACCAAGTCGTCCATGGACGCATATATCTGCAGATTTTATTACAAAGCTTCCCGAATCGCATGGACACAATGCGATATTGGTAGTATGTGACAGAATGTCCAAAATGTCACATTTTATACCCACATCCAAAGAAACATCAGCACAAGGATTAGCAACTCTATTTAGAGATCATGTTTGGAAAATCCATGGTCTCCCAGAGTCAATAATCTTTGACAGAGGGTCTCAATTCGCTGCACAGATGATGAAAGAATTGAACCAAATGTTAGGCATTTCAACAGATTTGTCTACAGCTTTCCATCCACAGACGGATGGACAAACAGAAAGAATGAATCAGGACTTAGAACAGTACCTGAGGATATTCATAGACCATAGACAAGAAACTTGGTCTGAATGGTTGGCTATAGCTGAATTTAGTTACAATAGTAAAATTCAGTCATCCACCAAAGAAACCCCGTTTTTCGTAAATTACGGAAAACACCCCAGAATGGGAATGGAACCCAGAAGAGAGGGATCTCATCCAGCAGCTACGGAGTTTGCTCAAAAAATGAAAGAAATTCATGAGGAAACTCAAGCTGCCTTGCGAAAGTCGCAGGATGATATGAAACTATACGCAGATAGAAAAAGAGGAGAATCTCCTCTTTACAAAGTTGGAGACAAAGTTTGGTTATCAACCAAAGATCTGCAGTTGGTCAACAGACCCACACAAAAATTAGCAGAACGATGGATTGGACCATATCCAATTAAACGAATAATCTCCCCGAATGCAGTAGAGTTGGACCTCCCCTTTTCTCAGCAGATTCACCTGGTCATAAACGTATCACGTATTCATCCTTATGTGAGACCATTAAAAGGACAGAAATTGGCACCACCACCTCCGGTTGAAATAGAGGGACAAAAGGAATACGAAGTCGAAGAAGTAATCAACATTCATCTAAAAAGAAATAAATTGCAGTATCTCATAAAATGGAAAGGATATACTGCTGAACATAACTCATGGGAACCAGTGGAAAATGTTAAAAACGCAAAAAAGAAAATAAAAGACTTTTATAGTAGACATCCAGGAGCAATTCGCGTCATAGGTCAAGATGCTTTTAATGGTTTAAAGTTCAAAAAATACGAGAACTTTACTGAATATAATGGACCTATAGTGTCCAGGATCGATATAAACGCAGTAGCAGAAACTGCACAATGGGAAGAAAACTGGAAGAAATGGAAGGGCCAAGGTTTGCTCACGCAGCTAAATGAACCATCAGACAAAGATGGTCCCTGCGATTGCAATGGTTGTGAAAATTAAAAACAAAAAAAAGAATGGGCCCTGGAGTAGGGCCTTAAACTGCTTCAATCAGTTACAAAAGGTTGTACTCGGCCTTCCCAGTCAAACATGGGTAAAAATCACAACAACCGTGCACGTAACTGTAAAAAATCTCAAACAAACATTCTTACATTGGGAGCCACCTCCAACGTTTCACACAACTGCACCGGCATGTCTAGATGCCACTTTGAACACGAAAAACCAAAACCCACCCCTCCCAGAACTCTTCACCCAAAAATCACCATGTCTCACGCTGTTGAAGTCCAATTGGACAAAGTTAACGTGGGACAAGATCCCTGGACGCTGTCGGAAAAGGCATTCAATGCCTGGCAGCATTATATGTACCTCAAGCGAAATGGCCTAGACAGACATGTATCCTATGAGACCTCAGGATAAGGGTTTCGTCATGGAAGACGAACCTTAAAGAGGGGGTACTGTCATGAACCGCTCATTTTCACTTTTTCATCGTTTCGTTTCTAAGACATTTATATTCATTTTCTTTGTTTTGATCTAAGGTCGCAGCCAAACAATCTAGATAAGATAACGATTATCTAATCAGCACAAAGATAAGATAACGATTAGATTAGATTAGATATCGGAGATGCGGCCTTGCTTATGCTTTCCCTTTGACACATACGGATCAACAATCCGTCTTATGCAATCCTTCTAGTACATTCTATGATATTTATAGATAGGGTTACCATAGGTAACTCCACAGCCTTTAGGGTTATGGGGTTTAGCGCACAGACCATGTATCTAGGTATATATACTGTGCAATGAACACCCAGAGACTCCATTCGAGTTCTCTTGGGGTTTCCCATAAGTCATCTCTTGTCCTCTCCTCTACTCCTCAGTTCTCTAGTGGGGCCCTAAGTCGTTGCGACTAGGGTGGTCCTGATACTTCCCTCATCAGAAGGAAAAAGCTGTGAACCGAAAAGAAGCGCAGATGATGGAGGAGTCACAAGACAATGAGTACAAAGTTGAGGAGGTTATGGATAGTCGTGTCAGTGGACATGGTAGTGGTCATTTGGAATACCTGGTGAAATGGAAGAACTACCCAGTAGAGGAATCAACTTGGGAACCAGTGGAAAACTTGTCCAATGCTCAGGATGAGATTAAGAAATTCCACAAACGAAATCCGGGAGCACCTCAAAAGGCTAGGGGCATGATCTATCACCCTTATGAAAATTTCACACAGATGACAGCACCGAAAGGGAAGATGGTTGTTTTGAGCGAGATTACCTGGAACGGTTAGAACGGAATTGGTTGCAGTGGAAAGGAAACCGCAAGGAGGCTAATGCCAAAGACGACAATACGGATGGGGCGTTCTCAAGAGATCTTGAGCGTGGTGGGCCGGTCGTACCCACACTTGATTCCCCGAAGAAAGTTTTGAACACTGGTGTAAAAGCAGTCTTTCCCATAGCATTGACTTCTCAGGATGCGAAGTCTTAATGGGAGGGATATGTTACGATCTCACGGACTTAGTTTCTTTTTCTCTTCATTTTCCATATTTTTACTTATTTGTCTGGGGCCTCTACAGGGAGTTACTACTTAAGGAAGGCCGTTACCACCCCTATGTTAGGACGCCCAAGGGTTAGTCAGCAAGCGGCTGCAAGAGCCTTGGGGTTAGGGTTGACTGATAGGATGGCCAGGGGCTAGATCGGTCTGGACAGGGGACCAGGGTAACACGAGGTATGGAGCAGTCTAGATCTGTTGCTGTGCACCACAGCCTTAGGGCTTAGGGTTGCTGCGCACAGACCAGGGACTGGGTATATAAGTAGTAACTGTTGTAGTAGCGAGTCCCTAAGACTCTGGATAGTTTCCCTACCTGGGACAACAATCTAGTTGTGTTTGGTTTCGTCTCCGTTCTCTTTCTCCTCGTTGATGAGGCTTGAGGTTGTGTTTGGGTAGCTCCTAACAGTATCATCGTCGAGGGTCATGCTGATGGCTGAGGGTTCATCAGTGCTGAAATGGTATAGACTTTCCTTTCGGGGCTGTCTGCTTGACTGCTGAAGCTGATCCTTTGGGTTGTCTTGTGACAAGGGGCATTGTTGTCATCAGGGGTGTGGCCGAGTCTAATTCAGCGAGGGTGTGAATAACTACTTGGACTTCATCTCCATTGAGGATAATGCAAGGTGATTTGGAAGGTCGAGGAGGGAACATATCGTTGACATAAATATGCATCTTGTTGACAGATTTGATTGCCTTCTTGACATGGGTGAGTATTCCTTCAATCTTGTCATGAATTTTGTCTGCTGCATCGAGGATCTCATAGCAGTTTGGGACAACATAAATGGGGTTAAACCAGGAGTTGATCTTGATCAGGTTCCTGACTCTCCAGACTTGTGCAAGACGAACAGGGATTGTTTGATCCAATTTGATCCAGGTGAAAGCGATGGTTCTCCTAACCCAATTAAGTATTTGTGGATAGGTAGCACTAGTGTTAAATGCTCCTGAATATCCCAGAGTTCCTGAAGTTGGAATCGTTCGTGGCTCTCCAGTCTTCTCTGAATATAACATATTCATTCCACTACTGGGGGTAGCTTGGGTGCTATCTGTAATACTGTCTCTGGGGTCTGTTTGGGTATCCATCGGAGTGTCTGATGAAAGGTGTCCCTGATTACTCGTAGGTACCACATAACTAGAGTGTGGTCTCGAAGATCCTGTTGATACTTCTCCTCAGGAGGGGGTGGAATGGCTTTGGGAGATGGCAGTTTCAACGGTTTGTGATGTAAGGGGACCCTGAGGGTCATTGGTTGATGTGTGATGTGGCTCAGGCACGATGTCATTAGGGTCAAAGTCTGAGGGTGTGTCATCTTGAGGGTATACAAGCATGGGGCATTCAGGGGTGCGCTCAATGAGGCAAGGGTCAGTGGGTCGTCCTGACTTATTGACTGAAAAGTATGCAGAGTAGACATGAGGGGGAACAGGGGAGGTAGACTTGGAAGACATAGACTGTGGTTAGATAGCGATGCAAGGATTGCTAGTCTTCAGTTGAGTTTTCTCCTGTTTTTATATCTGTCTAGGACTTCTTCCGCATTAGTCAAGTTGCGTTTGGGTTCCCAGGTGTTGTATGATGTATCATATCCTTTCCATTTGACGAGGTATTGGTATGAGTTGCCTTTTTTGTGATGCACTATTATCACTTCAACTTCATACTCTTCTTGGCCTTCTATCAGGTCAGGGGGAGGCCTTGTGTCATTTGGTCCATGTATGTCCATTTCCTTGTATGGTGTAAGGAGTGCTGCATGGAATACTGGGTGAATGCGCCATTGGGTTGGCAGTTTTAGTTTGTATGTTACTGGTCCTAGGACTTTCTTGATTTGGAATGGTCCTTCCCTTTTAGGTGCCAGTTTACATGTTTCATATGGTATGCGAAGGTTCTTCA